>NW_021024663.1:1989503-2157056 GCF_004153795.1 Camellia sinensis
AGGGGGTAGATGACCCCCAACAGAAAAATAACCTTAAACAAACATGTAAAGGACCTCAAAATAAGACTTTTTTCAGTTTATGACAAATCCCAAATATGCCTGAAAATAGTGCTAAGATATGGAGCAAAACGCCTGGGCTCTGTTTTGGAAGACGATGGATGCATGCATGCTCGAGTCGCCTTGTCGGGAAATCCATCGCGATGCCTCGTCTCGCCTTTGTGTGCAATTGATTTCAGAAACTTGCAAGAAGCTGCAAGAGGCTGAAACTCTACTCTGGGAAGTTGTGGGAGGGTTGCCGACTAGCCAATGGCATTGGAGACCACCTGCTAACCACCCTTTGTGGTGGAGACCAAAAAAGGTGGTCGGCCTGCCAGAAAACCTAGTCGGCCGACCATTTTCTGCCCCTGGATTCTGGTTTTCTGTAACACAAAGCAATAGGGAGGCATGGCAAGGTATTTTCAACAAATGAGGATTTGATTGTGCAACTAGGTGGAATTCAACATACTTGATGCTTCAAACTGCCTTATTGTATAAGGATGTTTTTTCTCGGTTGAAAAATAGAGAGCCCCAATATAAGGCCGTGCTAAGTAAAGAAGAATGCAAGTTTGCTAGAGAGATCAGTGGGAGGTTTAAGATATTTTTTTTTTCTATCACAGAGTTATTTTCTGGTACTAAGTATCGTACAGCCAATGTTTGTTTCCTAGCTTTATATAAGATTAAGATGACACTGTCTCAAATGCTCTCTAGTGAAATTGAAGTGATTAGAACAATGGCAGCAAAAATGATGGAAAAATTTGATAAATATTGGTTAGTGTGTAATGGCCCTAAAATGCAAGTCATGATTATATTAATTGAATTATGTGCTAATTAATGATTATATGATTTATTTGTGCATATCTGTCCAAATTGGGAAATTATCTGTTGTGTGATTATGGCCTTGCAACTGAAATTGACGGCCTAAATGGATTCAGAAACCGAAATGGTGTACATAGATGAGTTGATTGGAATTTTTAGAACTATTTGGGGAGTTTAATTAAAAATTTATTCAATTTGATTCGTTAGGTGGTGTTTGGATGTAATAAGCCATCCTAGTGTCTATATATATATATATGTTATAAGCCAATGTATTGAGCTCATACTCAGCCACATGTTTTTTTTTTGACCAAAAATATCTTGCTAGAGAGAGAGAGAGAGAGAGAGAGAGAGTTACAACTTAACAAGAAGAAGAACTAGAAGAAGCTTGAAGTTTGTTTTGAATTCTCATAAATCATCATCAAATAAGGTAAACATTTCTTTCCAATTTCTTGAAATTAAAGCCTCTCTACTCAGCATCTTCCTATATACAAGTTTAATTGAGTTGAATTCACAAGTATTAGGAGTTTTGTTCATATTTCTTGGAGTTTAAGGCATACAAGTCTATTCATGGAAGAATTGAATTAATTACCTTATAACTTCACCATGCATGCATGATTTCAGGAACAACATTTGTTCTTGTACATTTCAATTCATGCATGAGTCTTCAAAATCGAAAGGAAATTTCATGGGATTTGTAGATTTAAAGTTCAATCTTTTATGTTTATGTATATATAATTGATTTCAAAGGTTTGATTTGTTTTACATCCAAAATTGAAGGAATTGGTGCAAATTATTGATGTGAATGGCGTAATTTTTTAGACTGCATGATCATACACTTGGTTTCTTCCATGAATTTCCAAAATCGAAGAGAAATGCCATGGGTGTAGCTTGACTTTTCGTACCCCCTCTCGGAAGACAAATAAGCCCTACAGTATCGGACTCCAACGCTTCTGAATCTGATCTCACAAGTGCAATGTGAAATAGATAAACACCAAAGAGTCCAAATGTGAAATAGATAAACACCAAAGAGTCAAAATCCGGCAAATCTTTTGGAAAATCAATTTTGAATCAAATTGCCAAAAATGAACTGCTTTGCCAGATACAGAATCGCCACCTAAATATTTTTGGAAAATCTAGGAAACCTATGACTCGTGTCAAAAGGTCACGTGTCCGTCATCACCAAGATTGTCTCGGCTCGGGAACTTAGGTACGAGAGGGGAAGGTCATGAATTGAGTAACCCCGCTCACTCGATCGAAGATCGGCCTTTACTAATCATGATGTGTTTCTTATCTACATTATATACTCTTGTTCTGGTTATTAGACTAACATTACTTGATGCGCAAACACACACGTATAAACTAAATTGCAAGAATTGGAACATTTCGATTCATGTTTGTTTTCGAAAAGAGTTTTGAATATGTACCACTTAAAAAAGTGATCACATAAGAACATTACTTAAATTATTCCAATTTCAAGCAATTAGCCTTCATATACAGGCATTCAAGCAATTTTATCAATTAAGCATTTAGCTTCATGGCAAACATGCTAAACATGGTAACAATCACACACATGCGATATGCTAAAGCGAATAAAGGCTCACCTAGTACTCCAAACTAAAAAGATGATAGGGTTAGAATAATGTATGATCCCAACTATGCAATATGACTAATGCAACACACACGATATGCAATTATTAGGCTCGGCTACTAATATGGCGTATTAATCAATTTGATAGCATGCGGTTTAAGCACATTTTTCAAAGAAGTATTTAAACGACAATGCAAGTTAGAATGATGAACCGAGTCTCGGTGCATGCAATACAAGTGGATGCAAACATGAAGTACGCTTACAAAACATGATGCTTTTAAACTAACCAACATAAGCAAGTAAATAAAAAGGAGAAAGACGTGGGGTTGGAAGACATACACGTTATTACAACATCGCACTCTTACAAAGGAGAGTTCGAATGAATAAACTAGCTAAGCTAATTATATGTTGCAAAAGTTGTAAATTATATGACGATTTGCCCCGCCCCATGTCAACCCAGTATAATTCAAGTTTCTTAGTATATTTCTTTTGTTTCTCTGTGTTGCATGGTGGGTTTGAATTTTGTTATTTTTATTTTTCAGAGTAATGCTTGATATGTTGGAACAAAGTGTCACTAGTTTTTGTTTTCAATGATTATCGTTGCAAGAAGGGCAATTACATGGAGGATCAGCTAAGTGCATTGCCAAATGAAATTATCATTGCCATCTTGACAATGAAAGAAGCAGCAAGAACTAGTGTGCTTTCCCTTAAATGGAAAAATTTGTGGAAGTTTTTCACGGGTAGTTTGAATTTTGATGCTTCCAAGACAAAGGCCAGCATGAGACAAGAAATAGAAACAATGTCACTTGAAACTGAAAGGACTAAGTATGTAAGTTGAGTAAACAAAGTCTTCAATTTGGATCAGGGCCAAAATATAGAAAAGTTTAGAGCGTGCTTTGATTTGGATAAGAATTTTGCATGTGCCATTGATAGATGAATTAACTTTGCGAAAGAAAAAAGAGTTCAAAAGCTTGAGTTCGACCTGAGAGGATATTTTGACTATTCTCAGTTTGAGGATTCATGCACTTTTCCATTAAGCCCATTTGGTGTTCTAAGCTTTAATACCTTGACTTCCCTCTGCTCGAAATTGGTAGATTTGACAGAAGACGTTCTTGCACATTTCTTATCTAATTGTCCGTTGATTGAAGAGTTGTCTTTGATGCATTCACGATCTTTGGTTAATCTAAAAATAGATGGTCCTCAGAAGTTGAAGTACTTGGAGCTTAGGTACTGTTTCAGTTTACAAAATCTTGAGATTTTGGCTACAAATCTCATATCATTTAAATACCATGGGCCATACATGATCAACAATCCTGTTAAGAATGTTCCCCTGCTGTCTGAAGTATCCATTGGGGGTTGTTACTGTACGGATTTAGTTTGTTTAACATTTTACTGTTTCTCAGGTGTGCTCTCTCAGCTGGAGACACTTGTACTGGACCTGGATTCTCTGGTTAGTTTGCATAACCATTGTGTGGTAGTTTTGTTTTTTAGTCCTTTATTCTCATTATTATATATGCACATGAAAGACCCACATATCTGGGGCAGCAATAATAAGTGTGTTGTCAAACATTTTTTAGGTTTCCCAGAGAAGTCACCTCATCCCCAACATATTTCCAGAATTTTGTAATCTTAAGCGGTTGGAATTGTAAGCTGTTGCATATGAAGACCAAAGCATCCCATTCCGCACTTCCTTGATAGATGCATCTCCTTGCTTGTGTAAGTTTGTGGTGAAGGTGAATCTTCTTAATCAAAATGGCTTTTCATTTAAGAACACTTGGATTATTGTTTATTTGGTCAAATGATGCAAATTACAATGTTTGTTGTGTTCATATTGAACATGTTTTAGTTCCCATTCATTTGTGATCAGCCTTGTAATTTGACTAGGTAATCACACAGTTATTATATTATAACTAGTGGTTGACCTATGCAATGCACGTGATAAAATTAATATTTTTAATAAATTTATGATAATATTATTATGAATCACGACATAAATATATGTTCATATGTATAAATTATTTTGATGGTTTATTAGCTTTGATAGGCTTATTACTACCATGGTTATCAGAATCCCGATCCGGATCTTACGATCCTACGATCTTACGATCCATTTAAGTACAATCGATCCGGATCGTGTAAAAATCTCCTTATAGGTAGGATCTTTTGATCCTGGTAGTGGGATCTTATAGGATCATGGAATCCCGATCCGAATCCGATCCTATCTGATCCAATTTACAAGCTTTATTTTGTATTGTATGACATACTTTATTGTAAATTTTATGTTTATTGTCTAAATAAACATTTACGTGGTCAAAAGAAATGATAAAAATTAAGTCGTATTGAATCAAATAAACTATGAAAAACAAACTAGGAAACAAACATTCAAATATTGCGGTAATTTAAGAAAATTAAATAGTCGGAAAAACAAACTTAGCTTTAGCGGAGTCTAACGAGGGTAAGATGATTGCAACTTTATTCCAATTTTTATAGAGATTATTTTTGTGACTTGAATTCGCTCTACCAGGGATGCTAACGACAAATCTTATCATTCGGTTAAGCTACTCTTTTGAGTTCTTAATCTATTTTCATATCCAACTTAATTAAATATTTTTTCTTCGCTTTTTATGCATTATTGTAGATTGTGAATTATTTTGTTATAGAATTCTTCTTCTTCTTCACCTTCTTTTTTGATAAAATACAAAACTTTTACCATCGAGTTTTTTATTGTATATTATTATATGTACATTTTACATAGAGTATTATATTTTTCACAATATTTTCACTTCTTTTTAATAAAATATAGGCTCATTTTGTGTATACTTTATAATAAATATTTATTTAAATTAAATTATTATGTAATTTGTCTTTTTCGGTAGGATCTTACGATCCGATTCTACGATCCGATCCTATAAACACCTCCAACGATCCAACATAGGATCCTGATTTTAACAACCTTGATTACTACTATATACTCATGATCGTTATGTTTATTTGTTCCTTTTTTATTTAAAAACTAACTATATTAAACCTCATTAGGTTAAGTAGTGGTAAGTTAACATAATTTCTTAAAATTCTTGTCTATCCTTATTTGTTTTACCAGTAAGAGTTATTTTCTTATTTTACAATGTTTAAATTAAATATCGTTAGGTTAAGTGGTGTCATGTTAATTTAAAATTATAAAATACATGCCAATCCTTATTTATTTTACCAATTTTAAAAACTGACAATAACATTTATGGTCATTGCACATGTAGGAGATAAACAATTCAATGATTGTAAATTTTTCTTTACGCAATTAGAGTCCACTTTTTATTGATATCTTATATTTGTTATTAAAATGTTACAAAAGTACATAGTAATTTAACACAAACATGGTTCTTTCTAGATAAAAATTCTTAAGATATAAAAAAAGTTGATGTACTCATGAAATTGTAAAAAGAGGGGGCCAATCTTTGTATACTCATGATGTGGCATTTTGAAAATGTAAGTATTTAGAGTGGCATGTAAGTGCCGATTAGTTGAGAGTAAATGATTTGGGTTAAACTTTACCTTTATCACTGTACATTAGACGAGGTTAAGAAAGAAAGAAAGAAAGAAAGAAGTAATTTTTTATTATTAGGTATATGTTATCTCAAAGCCTTTTAGGTAAAGGGTGACATATGGATGGGTTGGGTTGGGTTGGGTGGGGTTAGGTGAAGATGGGTTTTGTGGTTAAATGGATTAACCCTGAACCTGCCCAATTAGCAAACAAGTTATACTTGGACAGATTTAGCTGTACACAGGTCGGGCACATGGACCCATTTTGATCAGTTTAATTACTTATCTCTGCCAAGAACCATTTTTAGCTGACCATTTCATGAGTTAACTTTTTTGGATATTTTGTTGGATCCAATCCATTTTCGTGGCCCAACCCATTGGCCAAGATTTGTTTTCCCATTCCTTGGAACAATTGTTCTAGTGGCTAGCCTGTTGAACACTATAATTACAAGTGGGTGGTTTAATTAAAAATTCCTAGTGAACAAAATAGCAGAAACTTTTTGTCTTGTTCTTGGTCTTAAACATTTAAATAAATAAAAAGTATTACTGCTGTAAGGTCAACCTTGTTTTTGTTTTAAGCAATATGCGGCCCAAAGTTCAATTGTTTCACTCATGTGATGAACCAAATGGACACTGTTTCACTCATGTGGTGTTCTCACTGGCTAAGACCCATGGTGTGTTCCTAAATGTCCATCATAAAGATGCTGAAAAAACAAATAGAATCCAATTATTTATTTGTTATTTATATTGTTTTATACATCAGTTGGGGTTAGATGTTAGTTATTAAGGGAAGGGGGAACCACAAAGAGTGTCAAACTCTTCTCCATAAGATTTGAATTCAAAGCCTCACACTGCAAAGTGGTGCTGCACAATCACTAGGCCAAAGGCCCTTGTTAAATAGAAACTAATTTAGTGCATTGATTTCTTCTTTTTGGTAATTTCATGTTAAATAATTTGGTTTTGATGTAGGATCAAGTGCTTTGGAATCACTATAATACTAGATCTAATACTAAACTCATGTAGGGAAGATTAAGAAACTTACAGAAATGCTTGTCGCAGCTGGGGTTTATGGCTGATTAAGTAATGAAAAGTTAGGTGGCTTACTGAGTTAAAATCAATACTACAATTGGTTTGATTTCAAACCGTGAGCTTGTTGGATTTCGTACTATTTTATGTGTTTGGGGTTGCATTCAAAATGGGGGTTGCATTCAAAATGTCAAAAGGTCGGGGAAATTTGTATTCTTGGAAGATTGAAACTCTTTTTTATTTTTTTTTGGACATGAAACTTCTGCTAGGAAGCAATAAGGACAATAGGAAAGAGTTTTGTTTTATTGGTGTTTTAAGCATTTAATAGGGGCTCTTTTTGAAAGCTTTGATGATTTAACTCCTAAAAAATAGCCTGGCTTTATGAGTAAGGAGAAGGATTCAGAGGAACAAGATGGAGAATATTTTAGGTTTTAATTTGAGTTCATTCCTTCAGAACTGCACCTGAAGCAAGGTTGCCATACATTATACAAAGTTTCAAATTTTCTCTAAAAAAATTTGGAAATCAATTCTATTGATTAGACTTATCGACATGCATGTCCCATATGTAGGTTGTTGGGTTCTAATTCAACTTGGTCTAAAACTTCAAAAATAGAAACTGAGGTGCTTTGACTGGTTGAAAAAATCTAGATCGTACAAATTCTTCATAAAACCATAACTTAGCATACAATACAACCTATGGACCAAAACCATAGCCCCCCGTCAAGTGAATTTTGAAAATTAACAAATAATACCGAATATTTAATCTAAGAAAGGCAAAGTTTTTAAAGGTGAATGCGTAATGTGAGGTGTTTTACCCCTTCATGAGGCGAGGCGTAAGCCTTAAGGCATTGAGGCGTAAGCATTTCAAATTTCAAATTTTTATATTTAGTAAATATTTTAAAACAATAAATTAATACATCAAAATTAAATATAAAGGTGTAAATACTTTTATGCTCAAGGCTCATTGCAGAGAATGAAGCTTTGCTTTATTGAAAGTGAAATTGGTATTCTTATTTTTGGTGATTGAGCTTCTCACTGAGCATTAACTTTGTGTTTTTTCTTGATTAGTCATTTACTTAATTTTTCCTATAGAATATAGTTGTAAAATGGGTTCTTTTTTATTTTTTATGTTTAAACCATCTACTAGAGTAAGTTTAAAAAGACCCTAGGACAAACTCTTCATATGCGTACTCCTTACATGCTTATACGTAAAAGGTGTACAAGATGCACCTAAAACGCATGTCTCAGACTATGTGCACAAGCCTTTAGGGAATAAAACCTAAAAATCAAAGCCTTGAGACGTTTTGCTTTAGCCTCGCCTCAAGGTGAGCATCAAGGCAGGCCTCAGTAATGCCTTTTAAAGGTAATAAAAGATAAATAAAATTGTACAATAGACTATTGAGCTACAAAAAGTAGAGGTGCGCAAATGAATAGATGAACTTGCAAAATGAACCAATCAGGTTTTCATAGTTGGGTTGGTTCGTTATGGGACTATTTGGTTCTGGATCCAAAACATCCCATAATTGACGTGGTCGTTTCAGTTCTTGGTTTAGGGCTCAAGTAATGTGGAACAACTTGAGAACCAACCCCATGTATATATTATATAATATTTATTATAGATATAAATATTCTTGATTTGTCTTGATTACCTTGGCTCTAACCATGTACAAAAATCATTTGCATAGCATGTGTTGTTGACATTATGTTTGAGTATTTGCAAAAATTTTAGTGGACAATTGAAGTGTTATAAAATGCAAGTAGAACTATGGGAGCCTGAAGATTTTCAGTTTTGGTTGGTTAGATTCCGTTCATTAATTGGTTTGGTTCTAGGTTTGGAATTTCCATAACTCACTAGGTTCATTTGGTTTGATTCCGTTCATTCATTGGTTTGGTTCTAGGTTTGGAATTTCCATAACTCACTAGGTTCATTTGGTTTTGGGTCTAGCACTAACCCAACTGAACCCCATCCAACCAACCCATGCTCAACCCTACTAAAATTTTTAAGCGGAGACTTAAAATTCAAATTAGAAATTATTAGATGAAGTCTCAAGTATATTGTTTCTATATATTTATTGGATGTCTCTTTAACTTAATTTCAAAGAGTTTGACCATGTATTTTGCATACTTTATGGTTAGGGATTTCTAAACATTTTAGTGGGCAACCAAGTATTTAATTCAAGTAGAACTGTTGGTCAACATGAAGCAAACCTGAGTTTTTAGTTTTGGGTGGAATGAGTTCCATTCAGTGTTTGATTCTCGGTCTGGTACTAACCCATTTGAATCGAAATTATTAAATGAAGTTTCGAGTACTAGCATACAAAATTTTAGATTTGCCATTTTATTATTAACATGCCCGACTTTGTTCTCCGCCACATTATGAGAAAGCTTGCCGTCAATGTAGTATTCTAGGAATAAAGAAAATATATAAAAATGAACCATGGTTTGTATTCTTGGAAGATTGAAACTCTTTTTTATTTTTTTTTGGACATGAAACTTCTGCTAGGAAGCAATAAGGACAATATTAAGGGCCTGAGTGTTTGGAAATAAAATCAGTGGCCTGAGTGATTTGTAGATCAGACTTGTACATATAACTAGACTTGTATATATTTGTATAGATATTACTAGAAGACATTCTAGAATGTTCTTGTAACTTGTAAGAAGGCTTCCATGGGAAGCTTCTACATGACAATTTATTGTGTGTTCTAGAATGCTCCTAAGGAGCCTATAAATATGAGAGGGGCTCATTTGCTCCAATCAATCCAAGAGTTGTACAAGTCCGTTTAAAGTGAATACAAAGACATTCTCTCAAACTCTCTTTGTCTTCTTACATGTTTTTCTTGCAAATTTGTGAGTTAGGCTGACTTAGCATTACCAAGTAAGACTTGTGATTGTTTAAGTGCCACACAGATGACTTGGAAATAACCAAGGCCGTGACATGTAGCTGGCAAAAAGAGAATGCCCAAGCTCCTACGGCTTCCTATAGCTATAAGATATTTCATACAAGGAATAACTTATAAGTTAGTTTAAAATTTTTTATTTTTTATTTTTTTGTTAACTCATTACTTTTTTTGTTTTGTTTTTTGTTTTTTTTAATAGTCCACTTCATTTTTAATAGAGGCACAATATAGCCTTGACGATGGTGCTTTAACTGTATTTGAGATCGATGGTGTTAGGAAGAGATATCGGCTCAATCATTTTCATATAGTGGTTGAAGTAGAAATACTGTACAATAAAATCATGGAGCGTCCGAACAGTCATATATAACCAAGGCCGTGACATGTAGCTGGCAAAAAGAGAATGCCCAAGCTCCTACGGCTTCCTATAGCTATAAGATATTTCATACAAGGAATAACTTATAAGTTAGTTTAAAATTTTTTATTTTTTATTTTTTTGTTAACTCATTACTTTTTTTGTTTTGTTTTTTGTTTTTTTTAATAGTCCACTTCATTTTTAATAGAGGCACAATATAACCTTGACGATGGTGCTTTAACTGTATTTGAGATCGATGGTGTTAGGAAGAGATATCGGCTCAATCGTTTTCATATAGTGGTTGAAGTAGAAATACTGTACAATAAAATCATGGAGCGTCCGAATAGTCATATATACACCCCTCTTCCAATTTTCCCAGTCAAGGAGGACAGTGGCAACGAGTGTACGGAATAATTGCATTTTGTTGTCATACCTAAAAGGGGAGTTACAATTGAAGATTTTTTGAAAACATCGTCAAATAGAGATTCACTGTTTGATTCTCTCCATTTGGATCAATATAAGAAACTAATGAAGGAGATTATCAAAGTTGTTATTCATCTAAAGGACATAAGTGATTTAACAATTAAATTAGATCTTCAAACTGTCATATTATTACAAGACAGACAATTTCCTCAAAATTGTATTGCCAAATTTTTTGGTGTCAAAATTTTCGTTAAGTTGAAATTCTGCTAGTAAAAATGATTTATTTATTTACTTATTCTTATGGATTTAATTTTTATCTTTGTGTATTGTTATATAGGAAAGCAAAATAAGGTGTTAGGTTTTTGTAATTGGCAATCCTATTTGATAAAATTCTTTTTAGTTGTAATTTTATTCGATCTTTTATTTCAGTGAGGCTGTGAGTATTTAGATGCAAATTCAACTTGAATTGTGTCCATATCCTATCATGTTTGCTACTTCGCTGACTATGTCGCGACCTTTGAAAAGTTTCACTCGCCTGCAAACGTATTGGGAGTTGTTTTTTTCCGCTCGAGCGGCCATTCCTGCGCTCGAGCGTAGACCCTGTTTAGTCTCGTGTTTTAGTCACTTAGCTCGAGCGGCCATTCTTGCGCTCGAGTGGAGATCGCGGATCTGTTTGCTATAAAAGCTGTGGTTCTGTCAGGTTTTAGAGTACGGCTTCCAGATCTTCTTCTTAGGTATTGGGGTTTTCTTCTAAAGCTTCTTTGCTTGTTTTCTTTGATATTTGTAAGAGTTTAATCATGAATTGAGTGGATTATATCAAAGGATTTGTTTAGTTTGTTTTATTCACTCAGCAGCATCGATATCAATCTTCGTCTTCGTATAGATCAATTTGATAAATGCCAACAACTATGATGAGGGAGTTATTACCTTATGAAAAATCTAAAATTCCGGACATATTGATTTGTGATTATGTATCAATTTTAAACAGTAAATAATAATCCTAACCAAACAATCAAAGACAAATCGACACAACGATTTTGCGTGAAAAAATCACAATTGGAGCGCCTCCAATTGTGATAAAAATCACGGACCAAAGCCACAAAACAATCCACTAAGAAGACAAATGAATTACACAAGTGTACTCTCAATTACCTAGCGAATTCACGCTCGAATCGAACCGACACCTATGTGCCTCTTCCAGCCCCGTTTTCACCTCGAAATTGTCTTGCCCAACGTTGAAACCACAATGCCGATGTCAAATCCACGACGATGAGCCACTCTGGAATCTACCAAAGCTTCAGGCTCATGTTCCACGGAACCCACCAACGCCAATATCAAAGTTGTTGGCATTTATCAAATTGATCCATACGAGGACGAAGACTGATATCGATGCTGCTGAGTGAATAAAACAAACTAAATAAACCCTTTGATATAATCCACTCAATTCATGATTAAACTCTCACAAATATCGAAGGAAACAAGCAAAAAAGCTTTAGAAGAAAACCTTAATACCTAAGAAGATTTGGAAACTATACCCTAAAACCTGACTAAACCGCAGCTTTTATAGTAAACAGACCTGTGATCTTTGCTCGAGCGCAAGAATGGCTGCTCGAGCGGAGTGACTAAAACGCGTGAGACTAAAACAGGGTCTACGCTCGAGCACAAGAATGGTTGCTCGGGCGGAAAAAAACAAGTCCCAATACTTTTGCAAGCAAGTGAAACTTTTGAAACGTCGCGACATAGTCAGCGAAGTGGCAAACATGATAGGATTAAGATCACAAACTCCTCTGCATAAACACAATTCAGGTTGGATTTGCATCTAAATACTCACAGCCTCACTGAAATAAAAGATCGAATAAAATTACAACTGAAAAGCGTTTTACCAAATAGGATTGTCAATTACAAAAACCTAACACCTTATTTTGCTTTCCTATATAACAGTACATAAAGATAAAAATTAAATCCATACGAATAAGTAAATAAATAAATCATTTTTACTACTAGCATTTCAACTTACTGAAAATTTTGACACCAAAAAATTTGGCAATACAATGTTGAAGAAATCGTCTGTCATGTAAAAATATGACAGTTTGAAGATCTAATTTGATTGTTAAATCACTTATGTCCTTTAGATTAATAACAACTTTGATAATCTCCTTCATTAGTTTCTTATATTGATCCGAATGGAGGGAATCAAACAGTGAATCTCTATTTGACGATGTTTTCAAAAAATCTTCAATTGTAACTCCCCTTTGAGGTATGGCAACAAAATGCAGTTCTTCCATACACTCGTTGCCACTATCCTCCTTGACTTGGAAAATTGGAAGAGGGGTGTATATATGACTGTTCGGATGCTCCATGATTTTATTGTACAATATTTCTACTTTAACCACTATATGAAAATGATTGAGCTGATATCTCTTCCTAACACCATCAATCTCAAATATAGTTAAAGCACCATCGTCAAGGCTATCTTGTGCCTCTATTAAAAATGAAGTGGACTATTAAAAAAAACAAAAAACAAAACAAAAGAAGTAAATGAGTTAACAAATTTTTTTTTTTTTTTTTTAAACTAATAAGTTATTCTTTGTATGAAATATCTTATAGCTATAGGGAACCGTAGGAGCTTGGACATTCTCTTTTTGCTGGCTACATGTCACGGCTTTGGTTATTTCCAAGTCATCCGTGTGGCACTTAGACAATGACAAGTCTTACTTGGTAATGTTAAGTCAGCCTAACTCACAAATTTTCAAGAAAGATAAGTAAGAAGACAAAGAGAATTTGAGAGAATGTCTTTGTATTCACTTTAAAGGGACTTGTACAACTCTTGGATTGATTGGAGCAAATGAGTCCCTCTCCTATTTATAGGCTCTGTAGGTGCATTCTAGAACACAGAAAAAAGTGTCATGTAGAAGCTTCCCATGGAAGCCTTCTTACAAGCTACAAGAACATTATAGAATGTCTTCTACAAATATCTATACAAATATATACAAGTCTAGTTATATGTACAAGTTTGATCTACAAATCACTCGGGTCACTGATTTTATTTCCAAACACTCAGGCCCTTAATACTGTCCTTATTGCTTCCTAGCAGAAGTTACATGTCCCCCCCCTGGGAGAATAAAGTCGGGCATGTTAACAATAAAATGGCAAATCTAAAATTTTGTATGCTAGTACTCGAAACTTCATTTAATAATTTCGATTTAGTTGGGTTAGTGCCAGACCGAGAATCAAACGCTCTGTTCTTGACAACACATAGGATCAAGGTGAGTCGATCTTGAATTTGGAAAGTAGAATTTCAATCAACAGGGAGAAGGGTTTGCATAGGGGAAAGGGGTCGCCGGCGAGGTAAGGAGGTTGTGGGTGTTGCGATGGTGGCTGGGCTTCGATAACGATGGCCAGAGATAGAATCAGGCAGCGGAGAGTGGTGGTGTGTGAGGGGTGTATTGATATTCATTTATGGTCATTTTGGTCATTTTATGTAAGATCATTATTGTAATAAAAAATAACTAATTAATGGTGTGCCTTGAAATTAAATGTGTTGTGTAAATAGAGGCACCCAGAGAAGAGATGAGAAGGATCTACAGAGCAAAAACTGGCTACTCCATGTCACATTGAAGATAGGTGTAACCCCTCAATCAAAATTCAATAGTAGCTTTTGGAGGATTCATAATTTTTTTTTTTTTTTTTCTTGGTACATCGGAAAATGAAAAACAGACGGAACATGCAAACAAAAAAAAGAAAAGAGAAACTAAGAACCACTAGTAAGGTAGCTTTTTCCAATCAAATCAGCCATAACTTGGTTGTGGATCCCATTTGGGGGTCTTCTATGACAATCAACGATTTATCTTAATCTGTGTCCAGCTTGGCCAAACCATCAGCACTCATGTTGCCCTCTCTCAAGGCATGTTGAATTGTGTAGCCGCATCTTCAGATGAGGAGTCTTCCACCAAACTTAGAAGAGAAGAAATAACCTCAACTTTCTCTTTTTGCATGTCAATGGTGGCTTCTACAGAATAGGTCTCAATGATAAGATTCTTGTAGCCCTTCTCAAAAGTAATTGTCAAACCCCGGTAAATGGCCTAGATTCTTGCCTCAATGCTTGAATAGTTGGTAAGTTTTTTGTTGAAGCCGCAAAGCCAAATTCCTTTCTCATTACAGATTTGCCCTAAAAAATCGCCATCGTTTAGGTCACCTCCCGAGCTGCCATCAATGTTCATCTTCAATTTTCTTGTAGAGGAAGGAGTCCACATAACCAGCAAATCAGTTGAAGGATAAACAATAGAGCATTTAAAAACATCTTTTATTTCAGAAGCAAATCTTTGGATGTTATAAATATTGTGTTATCAAGGAGTAAATTTGTTTTCAAAAATTAAAAGATTTCGGTTTTTCCAAATTTGCCACAAAGTAGCAACAAAAAGGATGGGGCCAATAACCGGTGAAAACTTAGACTGCAAAATGGATTCTATAGAAGGTAGAAATTTTCTCCACAGAGAAAGCGAGATGAAGTGCTTCTTCCTTTACTTTGCAAACAGAAACCAACTTGTCAGTGATCACTCTCGACCAGGGTGAGTAAGGAGGACCTTTCGACTGTCAAGTTAGAATTGTGACCAGTCATATTGTATTTTGTTGAGAAGAAAGACTTGTTTTTTTTACCCTCTTTGCCTTTCTTATTCCTCCTTTTATAATGCTATCGTCTTGGGCTTCGACCATTGGATGATCATCGTAATCCAAGGGCTCTGCTTACTACCAGGCTTTGGTCAGGCAACTGGCCAGGTCATTTTGATCCTTTATTGCTGGATCACCTTGATGTGGGAGACTTAGATCAGTTTAGATGTCTGTGGCCAACTTGCCAATTGTTTCGCCTGTTGGATTTAGATCATTGGATAGTTGTGTCATTTGGGTAGGCTAAACCTATGCCCCTATCTTTGACAATTGTGGTCCTCGTCGTTGATTATAAATGGATTGAAATGCATCCCTGCATTCTGCAGATCTCCTTCTGAAAGGCGATTTTACTTAAGCTTTGGTCACGTGACACTGTCTCTTCATCTATGGACCTAGTGATGATTTGGGCTTTTCTTGATTTATCCTGCTTGGCTAGGCTTGGGTTTTGGGCCAATGCTTTTACCCCTAGGCTTTGGGTCAATGTTTTTGCCTCTCTACAATTGTCCCTTTTCGGCGATCCTTTATGCCGGATTGCCGAAGACACTGTGGTTGGTCTAGTCGGAATCCGGGCTGATACCCTTGCTTGTGACACGCGTCTTTTGAGTAGTTTTAAATTAAATGATGATGCTCGTCACTTCGCCTTCCAGTGCGCCATTTTGCTTCTTACATATTAACTGAGGGGTTGTCTCTTGCCCTTCACCTCCTTGTTCATCGTCTTCTCAAAACCCTATACGCATTCCTCTATCCTTCGCCATAAGTTTTAGTCTATAATCCTTGTAAGTTTTTTCTCTCGTTTGCTCCTTGTGATTTTGAATTTCTTTTTCCTTTTTTTTTTTTTCTGTGGTTTCCTTTATTTTCACCTTGAATTGCCTGAGATGTTTCTTTGAGTCCGAGGAAAGTATTACGGAGTTTAGAACTCTGTATAACATTCATGATGATGTTGTCATCCGTCTCCTTACTTCTAGTGATTGTATCTCAGAGGGATCTGAGGAACGAATTCCTCTCCCTTTGATAAACATAGTCTAGGGGGGAGTTTGATTCCCCCTACATCCTCTTCTCAAAGAGGTGTTTCATTTTTATGGGGTACCTTCTTCATAGCTTTCGCCCTACTTTTTTAGAATAGTTATGGGCTTGGTTGCCTTGAACGATATCTTAGGGATCAATCTAGGCCTTTTGGAGATTAGATATTGCTATAATTTTGTCTTTACTTCCAAAGAAAGGTCGAAGTTTTACTTCAAGCCCAGATTAGCGAAGCGTCAACTTGTTCAGATGCTTCTTGACTTTGGCAAGGATGTCACTGATTTGTTTGTAATAATAGAGGGGAATTGGGAATTCCCTCCTAGTGCTAATCGAATTTGACCTATCTTCAAGGTCACTGGCTGACCAAGTTATCCTTTGTCTTTCTACTTGCCTGTGATGTCGTCCTTTATGACTTTAGTTTGTTAATGCTTTCTTGTCATTTTTTGCAGCTCCTGAGGTCTTTTCTAATCCTAGCGAGTGGGAAGATCAAGTGAACCTCCCCCCTTCTATACAACAAGCTTGGTCATACAAAGGGCCACCAGAACAGTAAGGCCAAGGTCAGGCTGCCCACGTGCTACTTTCCTACATCCCTTACTATGGTACCATGATCGTGACAGACGGTATAGACCTTAGTGCTGACGGTGGCTTTGATTTTTATATTCTTCCTCATCTTTGGGAGAACATCGAGGAAGTAGCACTTGAAGAAGAACAACCTGAAGAAGAGTCATGTAGTTTAGAGGCTACTATTTCAGACATCATGCCATGCCACCCAATTTTTTTTGTGAGATTGTTGTTGCCAGAAAGCATCAAAGGGCTACTGAGTCGCCCTTAGCCTCCCAGGTTGTTTCTGATCCTACTGCATCTGATCGATCCTAACGATCACCAATCGTGGTGGTAGATGATTCATTTTCTTCTCTTATCATGGCCATTGTTGAGAACGTTGCCCCCAACCTTTGGCCAGAGATCAGGTAAGTGTCCTCCTAACTAATCAGTAGAGATCCGAAAGAAGAGCCGATTAGATTCTTCCACTATTGCTGTGTCGTCTCCAACCTTTGCCTCAGAGATAGCGGCCGTGGAATCCCTAATCATCCCCATACCCGCCTTGAAGGATCGGCAGATAACCAATGCTGATACGGCTATGGGTAGTGTTGAAGTGGCCTCTACAATTATCCGCAGCTCCATTCCTACATATGTTGCCCGGTTGGCCGAACAATCAAATATACCTGTCTTCTTGCAGGCCTTACACTTTTCTTTAGTGGTAAGTGCTTATCACCCTGCAATTATAGTTGGGAGGTCCCAACCACAAGTTATAGTTACTTCATGTGAATATCACTAAATATATTTTGGGATTAATCTTCTGTGAACATGTTAAGTCAATCACAAGTTTTCAACATCTAAATGCAATGAAAATGTAGTTTCAAAAAACTTTTGTTTAAATTTCTAACGAACTAGGCATTTTTACAAACATCTTAAATGCAATCAAAATTCAAATAACATAATTTGCTCTATAATTTTAATACCAAAATTTCTCATGAAATATTTTGGAACAATTCAAGAACAAGTCATGGAAGCAACAACATGGTTACAAAACACTATATTAATTAATGTAAAAATGGATTATTTCATTAAGAATGTCAACCGGGATATATAAATAGCAAAATAGAACAAAATCCTACCCAACCTTGTTTCAGTACAAATTTCGAATCAGTGTGAGCCAAGAGAGACTAGAGTAGAAATTCAGATAGAACACTAGAGATAGAAAATAGGGTAAAAATTAGAGAGTAAAGTTTTGTTGGAAATTCTGGTTTTTATAGGCTTATTTTGGGCCAACTTTGAGGCCAAATTTGAGTGGGGCCCACGTCTTTTGGGGTGGGTCCAAAGAGGTGACGTGTTTCTTGCCACACGGTAAAGACATCATAGCCATTTATGAGTGAATGGGAAGTGGACGTCATTTTCGAGTTCGTTGAAATGGGAAATTAGAGTTAAATGTGGGTTACCTTAAAATGGTTGTCCCACATTGAAACTTTAAGAGAGCTTATGTGAGTATGTAAGCTCTAGGTGGACAAACTTGGGGGCCACCCCAAGTTTGTAGAAGGGAGGAGTTATAGACAAAGTGGGTTTTGGCTCAAACCACCACACATGTGCGTCATTGCCGTCCGTCTGTCCAGCTGATTGAGCCAGGCCGAGTACGGTTTGTGGATTGGGTCCTAGCAATAATTTTTTGGACAAAGTTTATTTGAATTTTTCAAAAAAAAAAAAAAATTCTTGCAGGAAAAGATTTGAATTTTGCACCAATTGAATTCAATTTTTTTCCTCCCACCCAATGTGTCTTTTCCAAACTAGTCCAAGTAGATACAAACAGATTTTCAACCTGGTTTAACAAATTACCTTGTATAGATTTAGTTTCTTCCCAGACAGATTCAAAAACTGTTTCAACAGTTTGCACCTATTCAATTTCAAATCAGACCTATTTCGTTTGAAATCATGCATGTTCGGCTCTTTCAACAGCCACCAACTATGCCTATAAATACAGAATCATTCCAGCAGATTTGATCATCCAAATAAATTTAATTCTCTTCCCGTTTTTGCTCTCTCTTTGCATTATTCGTTATACTAGTTTTTAGAGAAATTTCTGAGTATAGAACACAGGTTCTAGTTTGTCGGAACAAATTGTTTTTAGTGCTAATGCAATCTGTGTAAAATCATTGTATCCTAGGAGATAGATGTCATAATTCCGTAAGCGCTTGAGTGGGGCGAATCTGTCTTAAGGACAGAATGTCACACACTTGACTTGATCATTATTGTTCATAAGTTATTTCGGTAAAAATACTGTAAGTAATTTATTTTGTTTATTTGATTTGGATTCAAAAAAGGGGAAAGAAGATAGTTTTAGAAGGGGGTTTAGGGTTTCAGAAATAATTAGAGGAATGGATACCTTGTTGATTGCTCTTCAAAAAAAAAAAAAGTTTCCTTCGTTTTCTCAGAAACCAAAACGAAGGCTCACTAGGTTAGATTAGGGTTTTAAGCTGAACAGCCACTTAGAACCTGTAGTCAGTCGAGCCAGAGAAAAAGAGACGAATGAGTGTTGCGAGAACCCGAATATAAAAATAAAGTAAAAAAATTAAATGATAATAATTTTACAATCTTAAATATTTTAATGGTGAATTCTAAAGTACAAATTAAATATTGTTAGAGGGTATTTTAATTTATTTTAAACACACGATATTAAAGGTTAATAATAATAATAATAAAACCATAATCTCTCTTATTTGTTCACCGCAAAATAGCAGCAGTCGTGAGAGAGAGAGAGAGGAGAGAGATTGGAGAGAAATTTTCAGCAATATCGGTGGGTATTCCTATTTTATTATATTTTTATATTGTGATGGTTCATGTGTGTAATCTACTTCTTGTTGGGAAGGAATAAGAGAAACGGGTGTGTTGTTTGGGTGCCAAGTGGTTGGTGATGAGAAATAATGGGTGTAATTCTTAGTCCAAAGAGAAAAAAAAAAAAAAAAATTCTGCACACAAACACAAACATTAAAAATCAAGAAATCATATCAAACAAATGAATTTTGAACTGAAATTTTTACAGTAGCTTAATTAAATATTGAATTTCATGCCAGAATTATTTTATAATTTTTGGGAGTCAAAATCCATATAAACTGATGCATTCAAATTTGTCCAGGAAACTAGTACAGAATAGTAAATTCGGAAGTGTCGATTTCTTTGCGTATAAATTCGAAAATTATCAAATCAGTGTTATTAGAACCGATAACAAGTCTAGTTTCTTAAATTTTTGGCCTTGCATTGATTTCTTAGGTATATTAAGAGAACCCATTAATTTCTTTAAAGTGCTGCAGAAAGCGACCTGTTTGGATATGATCAATTGTAAATAATTATTTTTATAAGCAAATCAAGTAAAACCAAATGGGTTTGAAACTTAGGATATATTAGTTGATATCTTGAGGGTTTGGATATATTAGTTGATATCTTGAGGGTTTTAGAATTTTTCTAATAGTATGAAATGGGTTTTAAATTTTCAAATTTAGCGAATGGATTGGAAAACTTGTTTAAAATTTTGTTTTATCTTAAAGTTACTTTTAATTTTCGATCTGAACCCATGTCTTGGGTAATTTTAGACCTTGAAGAACATAAACTTAGGTATTATTTAATAGTAACGGTGAGTTAGGTTGAGTTGTGATAATGTAATTTAGGTTGGGGTTACTTATTCAAGGTACTAGTTAGACTTTCCTATTCGGTTTGAGGATTATATTATACCATGTTTAGGTGAGTAGTTGCATGCTGTGATGACCGTAGTGCTCAACGATTGTAAGTAGGGGTGTGCGCGGTGCGGGTCGGTACGGTTTGAGAGAAAAATAGAAATCGTATGGCGGGTGGCGGATTGATAAAAGTGTCATTAGAATTTGTCATTTTCTTTATAAAAAATCGACGGTTCGGTTGGCAAATAATGGCGGATTTGCCTTGGCAGTTCGGGCGGATTGGCGGTTTATAAAAAATATAATTCAAATTACAAAACTTAAATCAAAGAGTAAAAAAAAGACGAGAGATATCGTGATGTTAAGTATCTTGCGAAGCTTTCTTCTGATGCAGCAAGTGTAGCAAACATGATGATATCAACGACTATGCCATCAGTTCATTACAAGCATCTGTGGAAGCTATAATGATCAAATACAATACATAAAATTAATATCATTCAGGATTTACAATATATTGAAAATGTTTACTATTGAAAAGTATTTAGATTGAAAAGTGAGCTGATACAAGTTTGCAACCTGGCCAGGAAAAAAAAGATTGAAAAGTGAATTGGAATCCAACTTTATTTTGGATTACTGACATTTTGAATTCCCCTCGATCAGTAATGTAATACTATATTCTAAGGTATAGAACAATAAGCAAACTTAAGTAAAAAAGAATTTTTAGAATCTTATAAAACATGATTTAATAGCGGTGCGGGTCGATGCGGTTTGGAAGAAAAATAAAAACCGGCGAATTGATAAAAGTGTCACTAGAATTTGCCATTTTTCTTATCAAAAATCGGCGGTTCGATTGACAAATAATAACGAATTTGTCTTGGCGGTGCGGCTCGGTGCGATTTTGGCGGTTGTGGCGGTATTATGCACACCCGTAATTGTAAGGAAAAGACCTGGGCTAGGCTAGGTGACCTTTAATCGGATCGTCTTAGAGAAAGGGCCTAGGATGCCACCCCGAGGATGACTCTTGGTTCAATATTGGATCCAACAGGCTTATTGCCTTGAGAATTTTGTGGCGTGTTACTTGTTTTTCTTGGTACCAAAAAAATTATTGATGATCATGTTGTAATCTGTTTTAAGTGGAGAATGTCATCTGCTATGTTCTTGAAAGACATGAATATTTTAACTGTTGAACTATGGAACCTTCTTTTTGAAGTAGATTGTCTTTATCAAAACTGTATGACAATCTAGTTTTTGTGATATATATCTTATTTTGGAATTGAACCTTGTTTTCAAAACTGTATTTACTATCCATGTTTCTACTCACTGAGCTATCGGCTGACTTAGTTGTTTATCAATTCCAAGTCATAGAAAAACTTAAAGTTGACCCATTTATATGCGACGTAAACAATTGACTCATGTGTACAGAGACATTTATAAGGATCCATAATAGTTGACCCATGATCACATGGGGCGTATAGTTGACTCATGATTACATGAGACGTTCAATTGACTCATAATTCCGTGAGACGTATACAGAGTAGATAACAGATATCACTTGATGCTAAGGATGCCATGAATATATTTCAGAAAAATGGTCATTCATTTATAATTCATAAAATAGCAATTTAGAAAACAGATCATATCATTTTAGTCAGAAAATACTTATAATCAAATATAGTTTTATAGAGTTGTTACTCACAGATAGCTCCAGAAGCAAATTAGACAGATTAGACAGATCAGACAGATTAGGCAAACGATAGCGCGTGACTTACACAAACACAACATATACACATTGAAACACAATATCATTTCTTGAACAAACTTGACTTCTCTTGTCATTTTCTGTCTAAGTAATCCGAAGTTGTACTATGGTTATTCTTTCTTATTCAAATGAATCGAGTTCTTATTTCACATATTCTTTCATTACCAAATCTTTTTCTTCCAAATAGATCGATTTCTTAGTTGGCTTCTTAGTCAATTATTACTAAATTAGTGATTTATTCCTTAACCAACTAATTTATGTTAATTGTTAGTTTATTAATCTTGTTGAGTCAGAATTCTTGCCTAAGAATGCTTAGAAAGAGATGAGATTAAAAATATGAACTAAATGCCATTTTTCCAAAATATGCTGAAAAAGAGTTGTTTGCTTGAGCGAACTGCTTGTCGCTTGAGCGATCTGTAAAGACTGCAAAAGTACTAGAAGCCTTCAATGTGGGCTCGAGCAATAATTAGTCCACTCGAGGAGTTTGTAAAATTTCAGAGTTTCAAATTTCTCAAAAATGGCTTCCAAATGCATTTTCAATCTTTAAACCCATACATATCTTGATCCAAACTCGAAAATACTTTAGAAAACATTAACACTTATTTAGTTATAAATCATTTACTCAAAATCTGGAAGCATAATAATTAATTTATTTAAATCAAAACCTTACTTCATTTCAAAATCAAAACCCACGAACTCATGTTTTTTTTCTAAAATTCTTTTTCAAAATTAAATGTGCAATGAAATTACATGTAACTCATGAAGCTTAATTTAATTATAACTCTCAAGATCAAATCCAAAATAAGGAATTTTTAAATTAACTTTTATAAACTTGAATCTAATTCAATTTCTTCATCCTTTTACTAATTCCTTTCAAATTACATGAAATTCATTTTCAACTCTTTTCTATTTCCTTAAATTCATGAAATTGAAGTTACAAAACTCTTTGAAAAGTATTTTCATGTATGAAATTAAGATCAAAACTAATTAATTATATATTTTCTAATCATAATTTACTTTTCGAATTGCTCAAATTTAGATTTTTATTAATTTTCTTCATATCAAACCCAAATTCAAACTCACAGGTCTTTTAAGCATGAATTAAAATCTAAAATCTTGAAATCCAAGATGCATGTAAGGATGAGTTTTAAATTTATGAAGAATAACAAAAATCAAACTCAAATTAACTAATTTCCAAATTTATTTCCATAATTTTAAACTTAACTCCATTTTCTTCATCTTCTTGTTAATTCCTTTTAATCACGTGATTTTGATTCTAATTTCATCTTTAATTTCTAGTGTAATGTGAAGATTCTATACAAATTAAACATAAATTTCATACCTTAAGTTTTAATTTCAGAAAATTTAGTTGATTTCTTCCTTAATAAAATCTCAATATTACTAATCTGAATCGAATATTTAATTAAACTCTCATATGTTCCGATATTTGAAATGAAAATAATTCAATTCACCAATTATACTCTCTTGAACTATTTAGGCTTTCCATTTCTAATTCCAAAATAAATTCTTAATAGAATTATATACGAATTTGCCTCCACAATTTTCCAAATTAAATCAGAATAATGGGCAATTAAAATTCAAGTCTCCTTAATTAATTAAATGTTAATTATTATATTTGATGGGGTCGTCACAAGAAGTGTGAATGCTCTTGGAATTGGCCAATCAGCTACTAATCGTAGAGTTCCCTATGCTCCTATTCCTCATTCAGTAGCGCCAACTACTGCGCCAGTTGTGGGCACTGTTCTTCCTACTACACCATCTGTTGCTTCAGTTGCCTCTAAAGCACTAGGAGTTGTTCCTATTGCACCAAGCACATAGGTTTTACAGTCTTGTTGGGATTATTGAACAATCATATAGCCCCATAACCAGCAGTTCCACCAACCTTAAGTTTGGATAGAGGTTCCTTATTTGAGAGGTTTATGACGGCAAAACCTCTAGAATTTCATGGAGCAGCAGACCCTATAGAGGCAGAGGCATGGTTACTACAAATGGAGAAAATATTTAATTTTCTAGGTCGTTCAGCAAACCAAAAGGTGGCCATTGCAGCTTTTAGGTTCAAGGGTCAAACAGAGCATTGGTGGCACATGGTGAAGCATCAATATGAGGGTAGAGAAGCAGAGCTGGTATGGAACAAGTTTCTGGAACTGTTTAATGAGAAATACTTCCCTGAAGTGGTTCAGAGGCAGAAACAAGTGGAGTTTCTCAAGTTTAAGTAGAATAACATGGCAGTGGCTCAATATGAAGCCAAGTTTGCAGAATTGTCAAGGTATGCTCCACATCAGGTAGCTACAAAAGAAGATAGAGTGATGCTGTTTGAGAATGGCTTGCGGTCAGAGATTTATGCAAAGGTAGCTATCTTAGAGATGAAGACATATTCCGCATTGGTAAGCAAGGCATTACTACCTGAAAAGGGAGCATGTTACTATCCAAATATCATTTTCGTCTTCGTACCATGTTTCTTCCAACAATTCTGTTGGTCTAACAGATTGTAGTTTTCGAAACCGCCTATGAAGTTGTCATGTGAATGCCAAATCTCTAGACCTTGCATTAATGCATTCAACTCATATGTTAGCTAAATCATTGCTAGCTTGCCTTCTTCATGTTGCTCTTGTCATATGATACATGGTTTTTATATATTTGTGTTTGAAGATACCCCAATTTGAAGAATGTGAAGGATCTGATTCACAAGAAAGGCTTGGTAAAAATTATCAAGTAGAAAGTTCCCCTGACCGACAATAACATTATTGAACTGGTAATTAGGAAAAAAAAAATTCTAAATTGTGTTTTGCATGGTTTGAATCTCACTTGATGCCAAAATTTCAAATATTTTAATGCAACATTCTTTTGATTGTTTGGCAGACATTGAGGAAGCAACATTCTTTTGATTGTTTGGCAGACATTGAGGAAGCATGTCATTTTATGCATAGAAGACAGTGTATACGAGGTTACTTTTGGCATATCCATTAATTTTTTATTTTTGTTTTTAAATAACAAAAAAATGAGTAAGTTTATTCTTAGGCTTTTAGCTGTCTCTGAACTAATTTGTGTTATTTTTATTTAGGTCAATATTGCTTGAAAAGATGCAAAATATGATCAAAGAAGACAGAAATTTAAAATTTGAGTTTTCCTTAAATTTTTTTTATATTTTTAATTTTTTCATTAGATTACAGTGAAAAAACCTTTTATTCCTTAACTTTTATTGTACATATTTTTTCAACATTCGACTTTCATTTATGAAATGTATGAGGTTATTAGTTATTCATATGTGGTTAGCGTTATGAGGCAAAGGTAATTTTTGTTCAAATAATATTGATTATATTTTAGATATTAGTTCTGTTCAGATTTTAATCACGGTTTATATTCTATGATTGATAGTGATATTTTGAAGTCGAACTTTTTTTTTTATCACACGCACTAATTGTGATATACAAATGCATATAACTGTGATCTTATCTCATTATTAATCATAAATTATTTAAGTTCAATATCAGGTTTTATTAGTTATTAATCCACTTAAAATCTATGTTCTAAATGTTTTTTTTTTATCATGGTCAAAATATGTGATGAAATTATCTTTTAATGACGGTCAAAAAGTGTGATCGAAAATGACTCTTAATCTTAAAAATCATGCTTTGACAAATTAAAAAATTCGTGATTAAGTAACATATATCACATTTAAAATCCGTGATTTATTTATAATTTTGTAGTAGTGTTTTATGTTACATAAATAAAATTTTGTTAGACCACTTACGTGAGTTTGTGAATTCTTATGCATTTTTGTTGAAATTATTCAATTTGTATGATATAAGTTAAGCGAATTTTGTGTGAACATAGGCATTTTTTATGGAATCACTTACGTGACTTTGTGAAAATTTACGCATTTCGGTAAACTAAAAGTTTTCTCAAACGACTTATACAAAATTTTGTACATTTATGCTTTTTTTTTAGATCACTTACTAGTGTTTGTGAAAACTCCTGCAATTTTGTGAAATTCAAAATTTTTATGGGTACAAACTTACGCGAATTTTCTGTGAATCACTTACATTAATTGTGAAAATTTACACATTTTGGTGAAATCAAAATTTTCTCTAATGACTTGCTCGTAAAGGTGTTCATTTATGCATTTTTGTGTTCTTCAAAATTTTCGGGAACAAACTTACATGATTTTAGTGTTAACTTACGTATTTTTGTGAAATCATTTCTGTGAGTTGTGAAAACATGCTCATTTGTGTGAAGTCAAAGATTTATCCAACGACTAGGATATATTTGTCTTGACTTACGTATTTTTGTGAAATCACTTACGTCAGTTGTGAAAATATAGGCATTTTTGTGTTGTGGAAAATTTGTAGGAACAAACTTACGCTTCATTTTGTGTTAACTACATTGAGTTTTGTGACACACAACTTATGTTACGTTGTTAAAACTTGCGCAAATTTGTGAAATAAAAGTATTCTCCAAGGACTTACTCGTATTAGTGATCACTTACGCATTTTTGTGAAATTATTTACGTTAGTTGTGAATACTTATGCATTTTTGTATTGTTGAAAATTTTTAGGAATAAACATACATGAATTTTGTGTTAACTACCCGGAGTTTTGTAACACAACTTACGCGACTTTGTGAAAACTTACGCAAATTTGCGAAATAAAAGTGTTCTCCAAGGACTTACTCGTATTTGTAATCACTTACACATTTTTCTGGGAAATCACTTACGTCAGTTGTGAAAACTTACACATTGTTGAGTTGTTGAAATTTTTTTGAAACAAACTTACGCATCATTTTGTGTTAACTATCCTAAGTTTTGTGACATAACTTATGTGATTTTGTAAAAACTTATGCATTTTGTAAAATAAAAGTGCTCTCCAAGGACTTACTCGTATTTGTGATTACTTATGCATTTTTGTGAAATCACTTACGTCTGAAAACTTATGCATTTTTGTTTTGTTAAAAAAATTTAGGAATAAACTTACGTGAATTTTATGTTAATTATCTTGAGTTTTGTGACACAACTTACGTGACTTTGTGAAAACTTATGCAAATTTGTGAAATAAAAGTGTTCTCTAAGGACTTCCTCGTATTTGTGATCACTTACGCATTTTTTGGGAAATCACTTACATCAGTTGTGAAAACTTACGCATTTTTGTATTGTTGAAAATTTTAGGAACAAACTTACGCATCATTTTGTACTAATTATCCTAAGTTTTGTGACACAACTTACGTGATTTTGTGAAACTTGCACAAATTTATAAAATAAAAGTGTTCTCTAAGGACTTACTCGTATTTGTGATCACTTTCGCATTTTTGTGAAATCATTTACGTCAGTTGTGAAAAGTTATGCATTTTTGTGTTGTTAAAAATTTGTAGGAACAAACTTACACATCATTTTGTGTTAACTTTCCTGAGTTTTGTGACACATAACTTACGTGACTTTGTGAAAACTTACGCAAATTTGTGAAATAAAAGTGTTCTCCAAGGTCTTACTCGTTTTAGTGATCACTTACACATTTTTGTGAAATCACTTACATCAGTTGTGAAAACTTATGCATTTTTGTTTTGTTGAAAATTTTTGGGAATAAACTTACGTGAATTTTGTGTTAATTACCCTGAGTTTTGTGACACAACTTATGCAACTTTGTGAAAATTTACACAAATTTGTGAAATAAAAGTGTTCTGCAAGGACTTACTCGTATTTGTGATCACTTGCGTATTTTTTGGGAAATCACTTACATCAGTTGTGAAAACTTACGCATTTTTATGTCATTAAAAATTTTTTAGGAACAAATTTACACATCATTTTGTGTTAACTATCCTGAGTTTTGTGACACGACTTATGTGATTTTGTGAAAACTTACGCAAATTTGTGAAATAAAAGTATTCTCCAAGGACTTACTAATACTTGTGATCACTTATGCATTTTTTGGGAAATCACTTACGTCAATTGTGAAAACTTATGCATTTTTGTGTTGTTGAAAATTTGTAGGAATAAACTTACACAAATTTTGTGTTAAATACCCTGAGTTTTGTAGCACAACTTACATGATTTTATGAAAATTTTCGTAAATTTATGAAATAAAAGTGTTCTTCAAGGACTTACTCGTATTTGTGATCACTTGCGCATTGTTTGGGGAATCAATTATGTTAGTTGTGAAAACTTACGTATTTTTGTGTTGTTGAAAATTTTTAGGAACAAACTTACATAACATTTTGTGTTAACTATCCTGAGTTTTGTGACACAACTTATGCGATTTTGTGAAAACTTACGCAATTTTGTGAAATAAAAGTGTTATCCAAGGGCTTACTCATTTTTTTGATCAGTTACGCATTTTTTGGGAAATCACTTACATCAGTTGTGAAAATTTACGTATTTTTGTGTTATTAAAAATTTTTAGGAACAAACTCGCTCGAATTTTGTGTTTACTTGCACATTTTTGTGAAATCATAGTTTTCTCTAAGAATTTACTCATATTTGTGTTCACTTACACATTCTTGTGAGATCAGTGAAGTAATTTTGGAAAACTTACACATTTTTCTTTTGTTCCAAATTTTTGGGAACAAACTTATGTGAATTTTGTGTTAATTTATGTATTTTTGTAAAATCACTTACGTGAGTTATGAAAACTTACTCATTTTTGTGAAATTAAAGTTTTCTCCAACAGCTTACTCGCAGTTTTGTTCACTTATGTAACACCCTGCTATTTCATGCATGAATCCATCGCAACGAATATAACAACACACCCTAAAGCCATCCTTTTCACTGAACTAAAAATTAAAATTTACAACTTCTCTATTTAAATGTCTTTAAAATCTTGTACCCAACTCCAAGTTCTACAAACAAGATGACAATTACAATAGAAGAACCCCATGGGTGTACAAGACAACAACAAAATAAGTCTAACATCCCTGTTACAAACTCTAAGTCTTTAAAGCCAAATATTCTTAATTGTCAATCCCAAAACAACTTACTTCAAGTCACCACTGTAGTTGTACAACATTATTTCCTGAAAAAATAGAATAGGGGTGAGCTATATGCCCAGTAGGAATACATTTAGCTAAGTATTTAATCATTCGAATAAATTTATGGCACCCTTGAGACAAAACATAATAAGGAGTTATGGACACATGCAATCTTCATTAATTATGTAAATACATAACGATTAAGCATGGACCATTACATTTCACGCCTTTACAACACAACAGTTAAACAATCACATCAATGGAAAACAAACCATGAGTCTCATGTAAGAGTCCAACATAAGTTGCTTTTGTTTCAAAAGCCATCCCCCACATTTGCCGGCTATTATACGGCAAGAAGTGGGCACCCAAGAAAACCATCCGTTTTTCCATTTTCGCTGGCTATTATACGGCAGGACTGTGTGGACACCCAAAAATATTTTTCCTACATTCGTCCAGCGATAAGCTTAGACAGGGCATTAGGGCACCTTTTAAACTCCCCACGCAGGTACCAACACAACACCACGCTTTCCAAAATTGATATCGCTTTTGATGGTTAGATTAGGGACACGTTTCAATTACCATACCTTATACATGCATACATTGATCTTGTTTTGCATGCACCAAGGCTGGGCGCATCATTCAAACTGCATTGTTATTTCAATACCTTCTTTGAATATGTGCTTAGACCACATGTTATCAAATTGATTCATATACCATATTAGTAGCCGAGCCAAATAATTGCATATCGCATGTGTTGCATTAGCTATGTTGCATAGTTAGGATCATGCATCTTTCTAACTAGTTTCTGTTTTGGCTGGAGTACTAGGTGAGCCTTTACTCGCTTGTATGAATGTGAATGTTGCAATATCTAGCATGCTTGCCATGAGGCTAAATGCTTACTTGCTAAAATGCTTGAATGCCTGTGGATGAAGGCTAGTTGCTTGAATTGGAACGATTCAACGAATGTATGTTTTAAGCCCACTTTGTTGAGTGACAAATTACTTTTAAGCCCACTATGTTTGGTGGCAAATTCGCAAACTTTAAGCCCACTTGAGGTGGCAAATTCAAATCCTTTTCGAGAAACAAACATGAAATTGAATTGTTCCAATTCTTGCAATTTTAGTATATACTTGCTTGTGCGTATCACATAGTAAAGCTAGCCTAACAACCGGAATAAGAATGCATAATGTTGATAAAAAATCATATCATGATTAGTAAAGGCCGATCTTTGATCGAGCGAGCGGCGGTGCTCAATTCATGACCTTCCCCTCTTGTACCTAAGCTCCTGAGCCGAGGCAACTTTAGTGATGATGGACATGTGGCCTTTGGCACGAGTCATGGATTTCTTAAATTTCTCCAAAAATAAAATATTTAGGTGGCGATTTTGTATCTGGCAAAGCAGTCTAATTTTGACATTTTTAATTCAAAATCAATTTTTCAAAAAGATTTGCCAAATTTGGACTCTTTAGTGTTTATCAATTTCACATTGCACTTGTGAGGTTACATCCAAAACCACGAGAGTCCGAACTGTAGGGCTATCTTTTCAAGTTTCCGAAAGGAGGCGCGAAAAAGCCGGGCTACAAGTACTATTAACCAAACTTCTTGTACTGATACACCTATCCAAAATGGTCGAGCTGAGCGTAAACACTGCCATCTCCTTGAGACAGCTAGGTCTCTCATTCTCTCTACCTTCGTTTCGGCTCCGTTTTGGAGTACGTCAGTTCTTACTGTTGCTTTTCTTCTTAATCGTATGCCTACCCCTCTTCTTTTTGGTCGATCTCCTTATGAAGCTCTGTTTTCTCAACTTCCTAATAACTCCCTCCTTCGTGTATTTGGGTCTGCTTGTTTTGTTCTTTTACCCCATAAAGATAGGACCAAACTTAGTGCCCGGTCTGTCCTATGTGTCTTTTTGGGTTATAGTCTCACTCAGAAAGGTTATCCCTATTATGACCCTATTTTCCGTCACCTTTATGTCTCCCGCCATGTTTCCGTTCTTGAACGTCTACCTTACTTTCAGCTTCTTCCTCTCACCGCCCCAGTTTCCAAAGAGGATTTGGTACATATTGATCCATTTCCTTCTAAGGTCCTGTCTGATGAGTATATCTCTATAGTTCCTCCTGAGCTTGTTTCATCTTCTCCTCCTGCTTCACCTCTAGTTGCTTCTCCTCCTTCGGTTTCTTCTCCTCCTCCGTTGTTAGTTTATTCTCGTCGCTAGGCTCCTCCTCCACCGGTTATCTTTGCCCCTGCTGCTGATCCTCTTGCATCCGAGGACTCTGATCCTGCTACACACTAATATCCTACTTTAGCGCGTCATCCTCCAAACAGGTTGGATTGGTCTAATACATATTTTTTTTGCTTCCTATTGTACTTTTTTGTCTGCTATTCACTCTTTTGTAGAACCTCAGTCTTATAAGGAGGCCTGTCAGGATCCTAATTGGGTTCAAGATATGGAGGATAAGTTCTCTGCTTTACAGAACACTAGTACTTGGGAGTTGGTTCCTTTACCTGCTGATAGGAATCTGGTTGGTGGCAAATGGGTCTATAAAGTCAAGACTCATTCTGATGGTTCTGTTGAGTGCTACAAAGCTCGTCTGGTTGCCATAGGTTTCTCACAGGAGTATGGTATTGATTATGAGGAGACCTTTGCTCCTGTTGCCAAGATGACTACTGTTCGTATTTTGATCTCTGTCACTGCTGTTCATTCTTGCCCTCTTTATCAAATGGATGTTAAGAATGCTTTTCTTAATGGCCATCTCACTGAGAAGGTTTACATGTGTCCTCCCCCCAGCCTTCACCATTTCTCTGGATAGATTTGTTGCCTTCGGCATGCTCTGTATGGTTTGAAACAATCTTCTCGTACATGGTATGATCGCTTTCAGACTGCTATTACTGAACTTGGGTTTCATTCTTGTGCCTAGGACTCTGCTTTATTTCTTCTCCACACCTCTACTGGATTTGTTGCATTATTACTGTATGTGCATAATACGATTATCACTGGTTCTGACTCTTCTTCTATATCTGAGGTCACGCAGCATCTTTTCCGTACCTTTGAAATGAAAGATCTAGGCCCATTGCAGTATTTTCTAAGTATTGAGGTAGCTTCTTCTCCCAAGGGCTACTTTGTTTCACATGCCAAGTATGCCAATGAGGTTATTCATTGTGTCGATCTTACTGACACTAAGATTACTACTACCTCCATTGAGCTTAATGTAAAGCTCACCATTACTGATGCCGTTCTTCTGGATGATCTTACTTTATATCGAGAGCTCATGGGTTGCTTAGTCTATCTGATGGTTGCTCACCTTGATCTTGCCTATGTTGTTCATGCGGTTAGTCAGTTCGTTTCTGCTCCTCGTTCTATACATTGGGCTATTTTGGTTCGGCTTCTTCGCTATCTCTGGAGTACTATATTTCAAGGTTTGTTGTTGTCTTCTACTTCCTTTTTGGACTTAGTCACTTATGTTGATTCTGATTGGCTGGTGATGTCATTGATTGCAAGTCCACTTCTGGCTTCTGCATGTTTCTTGTCGATTCCTTGATTTCTTGGACGAGCAAGAAATAGACTGTTATTGTGTGTTTCACTGCTAAGGCTGAGTACCGTGCTATGACTCATGCCATTGTTGAGATTGTTTGGCTTCATTGTCTCTTGACTGATTTAGGTGTCCCTCAGTCTTCTGCGACCTCCCCTTACTGTGACAACCGCGGTGCTATTTAGATTGCACATAACACTGTCTTTCATAAGCGAATGAAGCACATTGAGATTGATTGACATTCTGTACGTCAGTATCTACAGTCTGGTTCTATCTCGCTTCCTCTCGTCTCTTCGGCTTTGCAACTTGCCGATTTCTTTACAAAAACTCATACAACTGCTCGATTTCAGTTTCTTCTTGGCAAACTCTGAGTGTTTTCTGCTCAAACACCTTGAGTTTGAGCAGGGGGTGTGAGAATGTGAGAATATTATGTACTATGGAAATATATCAATTAGGTTATTTATGAATAGTCGATTGATTGTATATGGTTATTTCCTATTATAGATTTGGTTTAGGATTGCTATAAATATTGATTGTAATCTTTGTATTACGAACAATTGAATATACGGATTATTCAGAATTCTTATAGTATAGTGGTTAAAGGTGAGACCACTATCCATGGGGTTATGTGTTTGAGCCACCCTAAATGTTGACTTTTACGAAGTTTCGCTTGGCAGCTGGTAGGCCCATGTGTTAGGATCATTGGATTGCCTGTTTTCTTGACCCAGCAACCAGTTCGAACAGGTAGCCAATTCAACCGTAGTTCTTACCAGTTGTCAATGGATTGATTGCCATCAACGGGTGAATCGATTGAATCAACCAATCTAGTCCCATTTTAATAAAACCACTGCTATTGACGCGGCTCCAACTAAAATGATTGATTTTATTTATATCTAAAATTGCCTTTGTGTATTAAATCTAGGTTTGGTGGACCTCGTAAACAACACAACCACAGTTTTCAATAAAATTTTCTAAAAACAGCCCGCTTTTTAGTAAACATCAAAAAAACATTTTGGAATTTTCGAACACTGTTCGTATATTACAATGAAAACAAAGGAAGTTTTTGAATTTTTAATTGTTCAGAATACTTCCATGAATGATAAAGGTGTCCAAGGGAAAGACACAACATTGGAAAACAACTTTTCATTCTCAAAGCTAAGTTTGTAAGAGCCTGTTTAAAAGCATAAGTTACAAGAGCTTTAATGAAAACCTTGAACATGATCCAACATCGAGTCTTAGCTTGTGCTACATAAACTCTTCCACTTTGCCAAAATATATCCATGCCCACTGGATATGACTCAAGCACATAGAGGCAAAGCCTTAAATCTCAAATTCAAGAATACAATAAAAATTGTCTTTGGGAATATGCACATATTTCAAAAGACGAGAGAAACTCATCTGCTTAACAATATTCATGACCATTATAAATAGAAGAAAAACTAAGAAAATAAATTTACCGAAAAGCCACTTTTGGCTGACATGAATTTGAGAAATTGAATGCAGGTGGCATTCCCTACTAATCCCTTTTCTTAATGACTTCACATATTAGAAGATAAATTATAGAGATTCTAAACTGTGTGGACAGCAGCGATTCTAAATCCATCTCCAACAACATATTCTTTTTCTTTTTTATCAGCAACATAATGAACTTTTATTAAAAAGAGAAAAAATAAAGATGTTTACAAGAAGGACCTCAAAACACTGATTTCCAAAGCAGAAATCTGTGAAGGAAAACACTGATTTCCAATAACTAGAGATCAAGAAAAGCGGAATCCCTTTAAACAGGGGAGCCACTGAAGGTGAAAAAGATGCCAAATCCCGTTTATAATTGTGGCATGTCTGGATTGAGTTTTGGTTATTTATTATTGGACTATTGTTCAGTTGTTCAATGTGATTGGATTCGTGTTTAGGCTTACGTGTGCCTTGGGCTAAGTCCCTGTGGGCCACGGCCGGTCATGCCTGGATTTGGGGTGTGACAGAAAACACTGATTTCCAATAACTAGAGATCAAGAAAAGCGGAATCCCTTTAAACAGGGGAGCGACTGAAGCTGAAAAAGATGCCAAATCTAACCATTTCCCACAAAGAGGTTACAACAACACTTTTATCTTCAAAGATTCTCACATTTCTTTCCAGCTAGATAACCCAAAAAATTGCCAATACAGCGCGCAAAGCCCCAACACCTTAGCCTTTTTATTGGTGCCAAAAACTCAAAAATCAATTAAGAGCATGGATTTGCTTGCTTCGGGAGCCACCCATGCAAGGTCACCCAAAGAAAAGAACTGCTGCTACATCCACCTTGCCACTAGACAGTGTAAAAATAGATGATTCAAAGTATCCGTATTGCCCTTACACCCACTGGACAGTGTAAAAATAGATAATTCAAAGTATCCCCATTGCCCTTACACATGATACACCATTGAGGACAAAGATAGCGATTAGGGCTCCTCTTTTGAAAAATAACATTCGTCAAAATGCTTACATGAACCAAAGACCACAAAAAAAAAAAACTTAACTTTGAGAGGCGCAAAAAACTTCTAGAGTCTTTAGTGAAAAGAAAATAATGAAATAGTTGGGTTCTCAATAATATTATCAAAAAAAGATTTGCAAGAAAAGACACTTGAAGAATGAAAGAGTCACACCTGTTTATCACTTGCATTGCGGTCCAAAGGCAAATGGTCAATAAGAAACAACAAAGAAGCTAAATCGCCAATCTCCCTTTCAGTAAGATTTCTTGAGAAACTAAAGTTCCAAGCAATCAAAGCCAAATTAGAGCTTGCCAAAGAAGTGATGGAAGAATGATAAAGAGTTTGTTACCTATAAAGACGTAGGAAGTACACATCAATAGAAGAGTTTCGAATCCAAATATCCTCCCATAAATGAATTTTTTCACCATTTCCCACCCTCAAAGAAAGAAATCTAGAAAAAGAGGGAAAACATGAGAGATTAATTTTCAATGGGATCGACAATTACCCCTAGTGACCACTCGAGAAAATCTACTATCATCTTAAACCTGTACTTTGTAGACTGCTCGGAACTCGCTCCGCGCGCGAGGCCGCGAATTGGGTTCTAGCTACTACAGTTCGGACTCCTGTCACAGTTCTGAATCTAATCTCACAAAGTGCAATGTAAGACTTGATAAATCACCAAAGAGTCTAAATTCGACAAATCGATTTTAATCAAAAAGCGCCAAACATGGACTGCTTTGCCAGATTTCAGAGTCACCACCTAAATATTTTGTTTTGGGAAATTTAGGAAACCCTGACTCGTGCCAAAGGCCACATGTCCGTCATCACCAAAGTTGCCTCAGCTCGGGAACTTGAGTATGAGGGGGGAAGGTCATGAAATAAGGACCCCCTGCTCACCCGATCAAAGGATCGACCTCTACTAACGTGATATGTTGTTTTTGAAAACACGTTTTCTTGTTTGATTATTAGCTAACTTACTTTGTGATGCGCACAACACACAAGTATAGACTAAATCGCTCGATTTGGAACAAAGCATCTTATGTTTGTTTTTCGAAAGTGGTTTGAAGATGCTACTCGCAAGTAAGCTAAAACGCGAATTTGCCACCAAACAAGGTGGGCTTAAAAACATGATAATTTGCCACTTCAAGTGGGCTTAAAACTCACATTTTGATAAATTGTTCCAATTCAAGTAATGAAGCCTTCATCCACAGGCATTCATGCAGTTTATCAAATAAGCACATAGCCTCATGGCAAGCATGCTGTCATGGCAATCACTTACACTCATGCAAGGATGCTAAAGTGTAAACACTTACAGTGTACTCCGAGCCAAACAGAAAACTAGTTAGAAATTAATGTATGATCCTAGCTATGTTAAATGCCTAATGCAACACATGCAAAAATGCAACTAAAATAGGCTTGGCTATCTAGAATGGCATATGAATGCAACACTTGATAACATGCTTTGAAACACGTATTCATGAAAGTGTATTGAAATACAATGCAGTTTGAGTGATGCGCCGAGCCCAGTGCATGCAAGACAAATGAATGATGCACGCATGTAAAGCATAAGGTATGCTAATCAAAACATGCCCTAAAACTGACCATCGAAAGCGGGTAAATAAAAGGGAGAAAGACGTGGGGTTGGAAGACATTCACACACGCACGCACACTTATTTCAACATTTGCCCTCTCGACGAAGGGTCCGAATAAATAAGAGCTAAGCTAAGCTACTTATTACAAATCAACTAATCAACTATGCTAAGCTAATTAATTACAAACCGAATCGAAACTAGCTATACTAAGCTAATTAGAATATTACAAAGATGAAATAAATCAACTAAATACATCAACTAATTAATTACAAAATCAGTAAATTAACTAACTAAGCAAAGCAGTTAAAATGGCCTCGAGGGAAGGGAGACATGCATGCTCAGTTTGCTTCACCTGGAAAATGCATTGCCTTGCCATAAGTTGTCTCTGCTTGCACTCACGGTGATCTCAGAACATCAAATACACCTCCAGGTTGCATTTGCCCCAAAACAGGAGCATTTTGGAAAATTTTACTGCAAGTGGCCGGCCGGCCACTTCAACTGGTCGGCAGGCTACCTCAACTGGCCGACTGGCCACTTCCCTTTCCAGAATCTCAATTTTGCTACAACAAAGATCAACAAAGGCACAGCAATGTACTTGCAAGGAAATGTGTGCAACTACTCTCCTTATCATTTCTCAAGCTCAAAGGAGCATAGTACTCGGCTCTCAAGCCACCAATCACGCATCTTAATGCATGATGGCCAAAGAGCCAAACTCGCACAATGTTAGTGAATGCACAAACAACACATAAGAGCCTCCACCTCTATCATGCATGATCATGAGGGTTGGCGACCAAGAAATGCAACACGTTTTATCGCTTTGAGTATGAAACGTGCCACATTCCTCGTGTTTGGATTAACGTCCGATCCAAACATAATGCAATGCAAACAACATGCTCATATTTCAATGCTAAAGTGGCATGCACATGACTCTATCATGTAGGCAATGCATGCAAGACATGTTAATAGGCCAAGAGCACTAAAGCAAGTGAAGAACATTACACGTGAGGCATGCAATATCAATCTCAAATGGTCAAACCAACTATGGACAGACCTAAGATACTCCAAAATAGTGGCCAAAGCACTTTAAAACTTAGGCACAAAAAGCAAGAAATGCATGCTCACTCGTTGGCTCGCAAGCAAGGTGCAAAGCTTAACTTTCAAACACATTAAAAGAGTGACATATATGGGAGCATGACAGAGGTACAAGCACTGAAATCATATGCCAAATGATGGCATATCATGCAAATAACACAAGTATAGCATGTTAGGGTCCTTAAGCATTGAAACTAGTGAAGGACACAACATAAGGACCATGCAATACAATGCTCAATGGACCAAACTAGCCCTAAACAGACCTCATGCATGCCAAAACAGTGGCCAAAATGCTCTGGAATGATGGCATGAAAGGCAAGAAAATGATGTTCATGCATTGGCTCATCAACAAGGCATGAGACACAACTCTTAAACACAATTGAAGAGTGATATACATGAGAGTACAACAAGGCTTTTGCTTTGAAATTATATGTTAAATGATGCCATATCACATAAACATCACAAATAAGGCATGCTAGAAGGCCTAAAGCATAAGGCTAGTAAAGAGCACTACCCAAGAAGCATGCAATACGTAGCACAAATGACCAAACCAACCCCGGATAGAGGTTAAACATGCCAAAACAGAGGCCTAAACATGCTGAAATGGTGGCCCAAAAGCTTAGACAAGCATGTATACGTATTGGCTCATAAACAAGGCATAAGGTACAACTCACAAAAGCTATGAAGGAGTGGAATATGTGAGAGTGTGACTACACCATATACACTGAAATCATGTGAGAAATGAATTTAAGGCATGCAAACAACTCAAGTAAAGCATGCTAGAGACTTGACACTCAAAACTAGTCAAAGCCACTTACACTACAACCCTACAAGGCAAGCCTCACATGGCCAAGACCATTCAAAATAGAGTTAAGGCATGCTAAAATAATGGCAAAAATATGCTGAAATAGAGTCAACACAAGCTAGGATGAGAGGCATAAAGCATGATGCATGTTAGGCCAACAAGTAGGATTACATTACAAGTATAAGATGCAAGCAACCAATGACCAAACCAACCAAAAACAGAGCTATGGCAAGTCCAAAAAGTCACAAAAACATGCTTGGACTAAGCTTCAAAAAGGGAGAGATACATGCTCATGTATTAGGCCACCAACACAAGTAAACAAGAATACAAGGAGAGGGGATCACCCCTTCCTATTTTGGAGCACAAGAGCAACTTTTTACCACTGAAATTCCTCTAAGTTTTAGTGGTTAAAAGACCAAACAAAGGTCAATAAAAAAATCTTAGAGAGTTGGCTCAAAAGGCTTAACAAGCCAAATAGCAAAAGAGGGGGACCACCCCCCTAACCCCACAAGGTTCAAACCAGCACTTTAAAGTCTTAAAAACAGAGTTTTTGAGAGGCCAAAACCATCATTTAAATAGCATGCAAAGGTGGTAAAAGACTTAATCAAAACAAAGCTTTAAAAGGGGTATATGCTTACCCTTGAAGAACAAGAACAAGATAGCAACTTCAGCAACAATTCTGAACCAAAAGCAAGCCAAAGACCTCAAATGAAGCTCCAATAGACCTCAGCTCCAAAGTGAAGGTGTTTAACTAGGTGTTTGTGTGCAAAAGTATGAAGAAACAACACTTCTAAGCACAATAACACAATATATATAGAGAGAGTGTGAGAATTCTAGAGAGAGAGGGAGATTTTTAGCTCTGAAAAAATCTGAACCCCTCTCAAGGGGGAAGAAGCTCCCCTTTTATAGAGCAAGCAAGCCAAAAAGCTTGCTCAATGCCTCCATAATGGAGGATGAATTCAGTGAGCCACAGCTGGCTCAAAATATCTAAAAATATCTAAAAAGGAAAAAAGTGGCTCTCGGCCAGTTAAGTGGCCGGCCGGCCACTTAAAGTGGCCTACAAGGGAGAAAAGTGGCTGGCAAGTGCCACAAGTTGCCGGCAAGGCCCTCTCCCCCCCTCCTCTAGGCAAGAGGCAACAAGGTTGGGACCAAAAACCAAGGCCAACACACAAAGGGTTAAGAGGCTCAAAGACAAGGCACCTAGCCGAGGCCTTCGGGCGCTCGAAACAAGCACATACATGCGCAATCATCGAGTGCACAACCGTTGACGTCTGAGTCTTAAGGTCGGTCAAAAATGTGGTGTCTACATACTTGCTTTTAATAATAGAATGCCACAATGAATCACTCTCCAATGGAAATCTCCATAACCACTTACCAAGAACGGCAAAATTCCTCGCTATAGTGTTGCTAAATTGCTAGACCCGTTTTTTCCTTAGACAATGAAACAGCATCTTTATTAACCAAGTGCACCTTCTTACCTTCATCCTTTCATTCCCACAGGAAATCCTTCATCAAGTTTTCCATTGTTTTTGCAATCCTAACATGAATCTTGAAAAGGGACAGAAAGTAGATATTCACCACTCAGAATGAAATGAATCAACATGTACCTCCAGCCTTTCGAAAGCAAAGCTCTCTTCCAACCCTCCAATCTCTTACATATCTTTTCAACAATTGGAAGCCAAAATGCCTCATTCATAGGATTACCTTGTAAAGGTTCTCAATGGAACACCCTAGAATGCCTGCCAACCTCTAAACTTGACTTTGTCGCAAATTAATACCCACTATGCTGCTCTTGTTCAAATTGACCTTAAGACTCGAAACGACCTCAAAAACTCTTAAAAGAGATCAAAAGCAACCCACCTTGCTCTCCTCCCCTGATGAAAAAAATATGGTGTCATCCACATACTGAAGATGAGACAAACTCTATCTCTCCCAAACCCCTCCCCTAAACATAAATCTCTAGTGCCATCAACTAACACATCTACCACCACTCAATCCTAACAAGAATCTTGAAAAGGGATAGAAAGTAGATATTTACCACTCAGAATGAAATGCATCAACATGTACTTCCAACCTTTCGAAAGCAAAGCTCTCTTCCAACCCTCTAATCTCTTACATATCTTTTCAACAACCGGAAGCCAAAATGCCTCATTCATAGGATTTCCCCGTAAAGGTTCTCAATGGAACACCCTTGAATGCCTGCCAACCTCTAAACTTGACTTTGTCGCAAATTAATACCCACTACTCTGCTCTTGTTCAAATTGACCTTAAGACTCAAAATGACCTCAAAAACTCTTAAAAGAGATCTAAAGCAACCCACCTTTCTCTCCTCCCCTGATGAAAAAAATATGGTGTCATCCGTATGCTGAAGATGAGACAAACTCTATCTCTCCCAAACCCCTACACTAAACATAAATCTGTAGTGCCATCAACCAACACACCTACCATCAGAATAAAGAGGAAAGGAAATAAACAATCACCCTGCCTTAAACCTCTACTATCCCTAAAAGAATTCCCAAGTTCCTTATTGACAATAATTGACATGTTACAAGTTGACAGGCACCCCCAAATCCATTTTCTCTATCTCTCTCCAAAACCCTTTCTATGCATTACAAAATCCAAAAAATGCCAATCCACATGGTCATATGCGTTCTTAAAATCACCTTTGAAAATGATACCCTCCTTTCCTCATAGTTTGGTACTTCTCCACCACTTCATTTGCCACCAAGGCACCATCCAAAATCTGACACCCCTTAACAAAGTCTCCTTGAATCAAAGAAATAGTATCCCCCAAAGTCACTCTTATTCTCTCTAATAGCACCTTTACCAAAATCTTGTAGAGAGATGAGACCAAACTTATAGGTCTAAAATCATTGATTTCATTAAATTCTCTTTTTTATGGATCAAACATATGAATGACGCAGTTGTACAAAAATTAACAATCCCCTTTTTGTGAAATTCTTCAAAACTCCCACTAAATCTCTCCACCACCTCCCAACAATCTTGAAAAATTGCCATGGGAAAGCCATTTGGCCCTGGGACTTTGTCTCTTTCACATACAGAAATTGCCTCTTTAATTTCCATTTCTCAAAAGACCTTTCCAACCACCTTGTCTTTATCCCATCAATCGGCGACCATTCAAGACCTTCAATCTTAGGTCGTACTAACCCCCCTCTCCCTCCAATCCGAATAAAGGTTTGAATAAAACCTAAAAATCTCGCTAATAATGTGATCCTCTTTATCGACCATAACCCCTTGCCCCACCTCTAAACTTTTTATGAACTTTCTTTTCCTTTTTCCATCCACAACTCTTTGAAAGAACTTGGAATTAAGATCTCCATCCTTGAGCAATTTTATTTTTTCCTTTTAAGCCTAAGAAATTTGTTCCCTAAAAGTGACCTTCTCCATCCTTGATTTCAACTTATTTCTCTCTTCTCAAAGCATTATCCAACCCTACACTAACCTCGATAGCATCTACCTATGCTCCCCTTTCAATAGTTATTTCCAACAACATAACTATTGCCTAGTATATTTCCCCCCTGCAATTGGAAGGGGAAGCACAGGTAAAATTATGCTAAATAGTGTTTGGCTAAGCACATTGTGTCTAGTTTCAATGACAGTTGTGGAGCCAACCCTTCCTTTCTAGCTGTCCCCAAATTCCCAATTTGTTAGTATCTAAAGGCCATCCAAACACCCATTGACAAAATTGAAAGCAAGTGACTAATTTCTTAACATATAATCAACAAACAAAACCAAAATGAATTATCAAGAAGATCATTCAAGATTGCAATTGTTTCATAACCTAGAAAACAAAGTTACAGTAAAAATTACCTCAAAGCCTTTGTTTTCAGCACAACCCTGACATTGCTACATAAAGACAATTTAGTCACATGAGAAACACACAAAATAACTAGTATTAAAACCACAACCAGCCTATGATTGAATGAATCTTGCCTGTATTATGTCACAAATATCATGTTCCCTTAGTGTGAAATTTTTTTCAACTTTCACCTTTCCTTCAGCAACAGCTACATAAGGATCACAGTGAGCCTGCACATGGAAAGAGTAATTTAACAGTGAAAGAAAAGAACAAGTGAAAAACAAAAAAGAAAATAAAACACAAAAACAAAAGGCTTCATGTCATATCAATATCTTAAAAGCGAAAGTTATCTGTATATACAAATCCTTACATGGCACAGGTTTGAATAGTATGTTGAATACTCTTCCTTGACGATACTTAGTTCATATATTCTCTCAAAATCTTCTTGGAAAAAGCCAAAAAAATTGAAAATGAGGACAATTGAAGCATGTTAACAATTCACCTCATAAATGCTTGTGCAAAGTGAAACAAATTAGGAGAATGACCACAATTGCAGGTACAAAAATTAGGTTAATAAAAATATATTAGAAGATATGTATATGATGACAAAATACATAAGTGCTGCATGTAAAAGAGAATAATCACATATTGGTGAGTAAAGCAATGGAAAAATTATCCACCAGCAACCGGCAATGATTAGGTATGCAATTCAGGCAATTGAACATGAGTTACCCCAACTCAGCCCATTTTATTTTAGGCCATGGACTTTCTTTTTAGTCTTCAGGTAATAGATGGGGCAACATTAATTTAGGCCAAATTAATTTTCAATATAATGTTCTTACCCTTGTCCAATAAAATTTGACAAAAAAAAATCTACATACAATATGCAAAATTGATTAGCTAAGAATACTGGGGCTTGTCACACCAAATCACCCCTCCATTGTCAACCTATATAGCCCATTGTTTTCTAAAATCACTATTCCCATTCATCTCCTCCCCACCATGACGACAAATCGAAACACACCCTCAAATAACCCACCACCATTGGGACCACTACTCTTCCTCTCAACCTCATTCCTACCATTACCAACACCGAGTCAAACCATTGATATTGCTCAACCATCAAAGATGCCACGTCATCGAACCCATCACCAAACAACAATGCTACATACCTAGAAAAACTATCCAGAATAATACACCTATCGACCAAAATCATTGGAAGTGTAGCCCACATCCCACTAATTTTAAATCTACACCATCCACTTCATTTTCAGGGTAAACTTTCATGGTCACCTAGCATTTTATACCATATCACAAAAGACAACCTCGTGCCATACTTTTTCTATGTTGATATGATATGGATATCAACCAAGCTTTTGGCAACAACCAACCTACACATGCCTAATCTTAATATCATTGCCACCATTTAACACTATCTGCCCATTAAAAGATGTGCAATTCTCTTAGGTTGAACATATTTTTTTGCTAAATAAACTATGTTTCAATAATTAATTGATCTCTCCATCAATCTTATTGACACTTTATTATTTGAATCAACACACATTAAGTCAAGAATGCCTTGTCAATTCTAAAGACTAAACTCTTATCAATACTCATTCATAAACAAGCTCATCCATATCCACAGTGTAACGAATCACTATCAAATCATAAGCTGTTCAACATAAAGATGAGATTGCAGTAAAGATTAAAACACAGAATATTGATGCAAAACTCTGATAGTACTACTAAAATCAATAGCCACAAAGAATTGACCACGCGTACATGAATGAAGAATTTACCATATCAAAAACACTCAACACAAATATAACAAACAACATTAAAATAACTTTCGCGAACGATATTGTAAGCACTCTCTGGGAGTAGCTTTTCCAAAGTACAGAAACCAACATAATTCATCGCTTGTAAGGTTAATGCTGCAACAGCCTTTGCAATCATGAACAGCCAATTGGAATCTCCTCCTTCCATTGCTGAGGACGGGAATGCCTAAAAAAAGAATTGATAAATTCAGAGATTGAAGAGCTAATGCATAGAAAACAAGCTGCCTCACAGCCAAAAAAAAAAATGTTTGTATCAACCGCTATTATTATATGTATATATTATTGTATAATTGCCAAAAAAAATTAATAAAATGCCCCTTTGACATTGTATATTACATAGAAAACCAATTTATAAAATGCCCTATTGATAGGTCTGACCTAAGTCACCAAATTGCTAAGTGGGAGCGAGAGCTGGAGCTGGAGCAAGATTTGAGGGTGTTAGCATTGATGGAACTAAAAAATATAAGTTCTATAGTCAACTAAGGGAGTCTGATGTGGATTTTGCACTAAAGAATATAAAATCAAGAAAGGCATTAGGACTAGATTATATACCTATTGAGACTTGGAAATGTTAGGGAAGAAGGAGGTGGTTTCGTTAACCAAATTATTAAAAAATATTTTAGAACCTATATATGAAAATAAAAGGTGTCTAAAAGTGAAATAACCATAGAGGTATTAAGTTGATGAGTCATACAATGAAATTGTGAGAGTGATAAGCATCACCTAAGAGTTACAATAAAAGTGTCAAATTATTAATTTGGATTCATGCCCTATAGATCAACAGTGGAAGCGACATATTTACTAAGAAATTTAATAGAGAAGAACACAGAGTAAGTTCTAGATAGATTTAGCAAAAGTTTATGAAATGGTCTTAGAGATACAATATGGTAGATGTTGAGAGAAGATGTGTTATCAAAGGGCATGGGCGGAGCCATGAGTTCAACATTGGAGGGACCAAAACCTACAATATTGAATGCCATGCTAGGGCAAAGTGGGGTTTTAATTGGTCGTGTTGACTTTGCAATAAATTTTAATTTATTTAATAATAATTAACATTATTCAATGTGTTGTACTCAAGGTTGTTAAAATCGGGATCCTAGTTAAGTTCGGTGAGAGGGTCTAGAGGATGGTAAGATCCTACTTTCTATGAAAATAAGGTAACAATACAAATTAGAATTATATATATTAAAAATATGGTGAAAAATCACAAAATCCTAATTGTGATCCTATTATAGTAACACCGATACTACAATGATCTAAATCGTTTTAGCGATGAAGGATCGCAAGATCGTACAATCCAGATCGCGATTTTAACCACTACGGTTGTACTACACATTTAAGCACATGAATGCTAATCCAATAAATAATATCAATATATCATATTTCATAATTTTTTTTTAAATGATTAAAAAAATAAAATAAAACAATGGTGATTCTTTAATCTTGTATATCCAATAATGAATTGAAGAAAAAAAATATATAGTGGGAAGCCAAGAAGCTCGGACACATGTAAAAAGGTGACATCTGAATGTCAGACACTAACACTCTAAAACAACTGTCTAATACTCCTTTCTCCCAATCCTTAATTAAAAATACAAATCTAAATATTGGACGTGTCTGACACTCATTTTGTGGCGCGTTTGTCACTTTTTGGACATTTGCTAACATATAATTTTCGAAGTCAGAAAATTTAACATAAATATCTTATATTCTTAAAAAAAATTATAATTATCAAAGTATATAAACTAAATTACGAAACTCGAGGTGTATATAAAAAAATTATAAGGCAAATGTCATAATTATATATCATATATATGTTTGCTATAGTCCAAAAATTAATGCAAGAGAACTAGATACGTGATTATTTCTTATAAAATAATTATTTAACTTAATATATATTATGCACATTCATAGATAACTATATAATATATTAATGAATTGAAGAAAAAAATATATAGTGGGAAGCCAAGAAGCTCGGACACATGTAAAAAGTTGACATCTCAATGTCAGACACCAACACTCTAAAACAACTGTCTAATACTCCTTTCTCCCAATCCTTAATTAAAAATACAAATCTAAATATTGGACGTGTCTGACACTCATTTGGTGGCGTGCTTGTCACTTTTTGGACATTTGCTAACATATAATTTTCGAAGTCAGAAAATTTAAAATAAATATCTTATATTCTTAAAAAAAATTATAATTATCAAAGTATATAAACTAAATTACGAAACTCGAGGTGTATATAAAAAAATTATAAGGCAAATGTCATAATTATATATCATATATATGTTTGCTATAGTCCAAAAATTAATGCAAGAGAACTAGATACGTGATTATTTCTTATAAAATAATTATTTAACTTAATATATATTATGCACATTCATAGATAACTATATAATATATTCCTAGACAATATAATATCAAGATATAATTATTTGTGGCGTGAACCAAACTAGTTTTACAAATTTTCTGTATCGATGTGTTTTTGTCATGTCGTATTTGTGTCTATGCTACATAGGTGAGGAGAAACAATGTAGAGAGTGAAAGTGGAGAGAGAGTATACCAAGTAAAGATGAAGAAGAAACTAGGTGAGCGAGTATTCTATTAGAGAGAATTAGCTAGTAGACCAAGCAAAGTACAAAAGCCAAGAGACTTCGAGTGTGAAAGAAGTTAAACAGTTTCTGACATAGGATTTGGCATTGCCTTGTTACAAGATTACCCTAATCGAAATGAAGTTAAAATTTTTTATGATGTTATTTATCAAAACAATAATAATAATAATTTATTTATGATGTTATGTAATACTACGAGGCAATGAACAAAGTTGTCAAAAAACAAGTGAAGTTCAGAATCATGTAACATGTGACTAAGGAGACTAACCTTTTTAAAAATTTAAAATTCAAAATTTTAAGTGATGCTGTGACAACAAATTTCAGGTTGGGGGGCCAACTTTACTAGCCAACTAAACAGCAATCCAGTCCACATATTTATGTAAATGATAAAAAGTTCACTGTCAAAGGGTATTTTATTGCAAGAAAAGACATTGGGTTACAATTACAATTAGACCACCTGTCGGATAACAAGTGGATTCTAAAGCACTATAGGATTGCATTAAGGGTGAATTTGAGTCTTCACCTATTTGCCTAAATTGTGGAAGAATTTTTTAAACACATTAAAAATGACGTCCCATGGTGTACATTGTTCTAAATGATATTTTTTTAGTGGATCAAACTCAGGGAAGGAATTAAACCTAAATAGAAATCTTGAGAGAAACACTTAAGTCAAAAGGTTGAAATTAATACATCTAAAACCGAATATATGGAATGTCCTTAAGGCTTGGACGTCATCGTTTGAACACCCGGTGATTGTGCTCGCTCGTGTTCGTTTTGAGTCTCTGAAGGTCTTGGCTGAGTGCCTTGCCTTGGAGCCTCTCAACTTGTCTGTTTTGTGCTTGGTTGTGGACCAAGAGCTCGTTGCTTTGAATTTGGAGAAGAGGGTGGCTTGTCGGCCATCCCAGTGTCCATCGGCCATAGCTTGTGCCTACCAGTTATCAGTGGTGGCCGATCGGCCACATTGATGGCCGATCGGCTACATGTGTGGCCGGTCGGCCACTACTGATGGCCGACGACCATTTTTCCCCTTGTTCAGATATTTATTTGCCAGCTGTTGATCACTGAGTGTATGCTCCATACACGTGTATGGAAGGATGAAGCCAAGCTTTTGGCTCGTTTTTCTATATAATGGGGTGTAGACGCGCCCGCGGAGGGGGGCCTTATGCTACTACAGTTCGGACTCGCGATTTTTGTTGTCGCGGTTCTTAATCTGAACCAAAGAGTCCAAATCTGGCAAATCGTTTTAAGAAATAGATTTTTGAAAAAAGTAGTGCCAAACATGGACTGCTTTGCCAGATACAGAGTCGCCACCTAAATATTTTTTAATGGGGGAAATTTAGGAAACCCTGACTCGGTGCCGAAGGCCACATGTCCGTCATCACCGGAGTTGTCTCGGCTCGGGAGCTTGGGTACGATCGGGGAAGGTCAGCTATGAGCACCCCCTTTCGCCCTGTTCGAAGACCGGCCTCTACTAACCATGATATCCGATTTTGAAAACATTACGTGTTCTTATTCCATTTATTAGCCTAGAATTACTATGTTATGCGCGCAACAAACAAGTTTAGACTAGATTGCCTAATTTGGAAATAAGCATTGCATATCCGTTTGTTTTTGAAAAGTGCTTTGGAATTTGCTACTCGCAAGTAGGCTAAAATACAGATTTCAACGAGTTTTTCCAACTCAAACAATCCAACCTCCACCCACAGGCATTCAAAACAGTTTATCTCATATCAGCACTTAGCCGCATGGCAGGTATACTGTCAAGGCAACACTCACACACATGCGGGATGCTAAAGCATAAATACTTACATCGTACTCTGTGCCAAAACAGTAAACTAGTTATCAAACATGCATGTCCTAGTTCATGTTAAAAATGGCTAATGCATCACATGCAAAAATGCAATCTAGGCAGGCTCGGCTAACCCTAAACATGGCATGTGAAATGTGATCAACTACCACATATTCAATTTGCGAATTGAAGTACAGATGCAGTTAGCGTGATGTACCGAGCCTAATGTATGTAATACAAATGTATGAATGCACGCATGCATAGCATAAGGTATGCTAATTTTAAAGATGCCCTAATCTACCATCATAAGCAGGTAAATAAAAGGGAAGAAAGAAGTGGAGATTAGAAGACATACACGCCACTCACCCACACTTATTACAGATTTGCCCTCGCTCAGAGGGACCGAATAAATAATACAAATTTAATTAACTACGCAAGCTAATTAATATTACAAATTGCCTAATTAATTAACAAATTAAGCTAAGAAAATAGTAAATCGAAACAATAATAATAATTTATTTATGATGTTATTTAATACTACGAGGCAATGAATATAGTTGTCAAAAAACAAGTGAAGTTCAGAATCATGTAACATGTGACTAAGGAGACTAACCTTTTTAAAAATTTAAAATTCAAAATTTTAAGTGATGCTGTGACAACCAATTTCAGGTTGGGGGGCCAACTTTACTAGCCAACTAAACAGCAATCCAGTCCACATATTTATGTAAATGATAAAAAGTTCACTGTCAAAGGGTATTTTATTGCAAGAAAAGACATTGGGTTACAATTACAATTAGACCACCTGTCGGATAACAAGTGGATTCTAAAGCACTATAGGATTGCATTAAGGGTGAATTTGAGTCTTCACCTATTTGCCTAAATTGTGGAAGAATTTTTTAAACACATTAAAAATGACGTCCCATGGTGTACATTGTTCTAAATGATATTTTTTTAGTGGATCAAACTCAGGGAAGGAATTAAACCTAAATAGAAATCTTGAGAGAAACACTTAAGTCAAAAGGTTGAAATTAATACATCTAAAACCGAATATATGGAATGCAACTTTGATAACAATAGAAGTAAAATACAGGCAAAAAGAAACAGTGAACAGTTTCATAAGCTAGGATCAATTTATTAATAAAGAAGGAATGGTTAGAGATGATTTAAACTAGAGAATCAAAGTACATTGGTTCGAGAGTGCTACCGGCTTGTTATGTGATCAACGAATACCAACAAATTAAAAAGAAACTTATAAAACATCTATAAGACAAGCGATGTTTCACAGGATAAAATTAAGAAACAACACATTCATAAAATGAACGTAGATGAGGATGTTTAGATTGATGTGTGGTAAGACTAGAAAAGATAGGCTTAGAAATAATGTATTTGTGAAAAGAAAGAATAAGCACCAATTAAAGACAAGTTGAAAGAGAACAAATTAAGGTAGCTTGGTTATGTACAACAAATATTTTTAAATGCAACGATAAGGAATATTAATAAGATCACCATGAATGAAAATGTATGAGAGAGAGGATGACCTCAACTAACATGCAACCAGGAAGTAAAGAAGGGATGTGAATTTATTTAATTAATTGAGCATATACACTGTGATAGAGCGAGGAATGGAAAAAAAAGGGATTTGCATGGCCTACTCCACATAATTGTGACACAAGGATTAGATAGTGCTAGGTTTTTATTCTTGGCAATCCCATTTGACAAAACTCCTTTCAGTTGTAATTGTATTCGATCTTTTATTTCAGTGAGGCTATGAATTCTAGATGCGAATCCAACCTGAATTGCGCCTTGCAGAGATGTTTCAGAAGTTTATTCTTTCATGTTTGCCACATCGCTCAAGCAAAGAATCCTTGATCCCAAAAGTTTTCACTGTCTGTTAAAATACTGAGAAGTTGCATTTCTCGCTCAAGCGACACTTTGGTGGCTCAAGCGAAGACACTTGGAAAAACAGGTGTTTTAGTCTCCTCACTCGAGCGAGAATTCCTTCGCTTGAGCGAGCATCGTAGCCCTGCTTTCTATAAATATGTGTTTCAGTTCGTTTTTAGTGTTACAGCTTCCAGATCTTTTTCTTGGATATTAGGGTTTATATCTGGAGCTTCTTTGCTAGTTTCTTTGATGTTTATTCGAGTTTAAATCTGGTTTGAAACGTATACATCAAAGGATTGTTTGTTTCGTTTAATACAAAAGAGAGTGTTGTTCTTCGGTGGATTTTCTGGAATTTGGGCTTGAAGCTTTGGTGGATTCTGGAGTGACTCATCATCATGATTCGACATCAGCGTTGTGGATTCAACGTTGGGCAAGACAATTCCGATGTGAAGACGAGGATGGAAAAGGCACATAGGGGTCGGTTCGATTCGGGCGTGGATTCTCTAGGTAATTGAGAGTGCACTTATTTAATTCCTTTATGTCTTCCTAGTAGATTGTTTTGTGGCTTTTGCCTGTGATTTTTTATCACAATTGGAGGCGCTCCAATTGTGATTTTTCCACGTTAAAATCGTTGTGTTGATTTGTCTTGATTGTTTGATTGGGATTATTATTTTCAGCTTAAAATTGATACATAATCACAAATCAATATCTAGGGGATTTCTAAATTCTTTAGTTAGGTTTGGTTTGATTATGTTTTTTCGAAACGAAATAAGTTACCAGAAGTGATTATCAAATTACATGATGATCTAGAACTTCATAATGTCAAAACTAAAGAGAAAATGGAACAAAACCATAATATTCCCCCATGATCATAAATTAAAATTCAAAATAAATATAATATTTCCATCTTATAATCAAAACCAAAGTATATTGCATGCATAACAACTGCAATCAATCTACTCTTGCAATAGCGTGCTTGGGTGATGAAAGATTCTAATACCTCATAGGCTTCCCTTTCTCTGTCACTGTAATAATCCTTAGGCTTGCCCTTCCTAAAACTCTAAAATAGCAATAAAAGAAGTCAGAAGCACCTAATGAAAGTTAGGTTGCAACGAAACTATTTATAAGAAACTAATGGAAAAATGAATAATTTACCAACCAAGTCAATCAAATGGCTATCTTCTTCCTTTTTCCAATAAGGTTGCAACAACAAATAGACCTGTCTAGTTATACTGTCTCTCCATCCAGTCTTTGATATTCCACTATCCTTTCGCTTTCCAAGAAGGAACTCACATTCTTCAAATGACATCATCTAAAAAAAGTCAGAGACACCAAGAGAGAAAGAGAGAGAGGGAGGGAGAGAAGACAAAATTCTCATATAGGGAATATATTCAACACTCTACAATGAACCAATACCCTTGTTATATCTTCTTTTTCTGGAACGTTTGTACCATAAATATCTTAATTAACTGCTTGGTGAGCCTTCTCTCGTTTAGACACAATTAGAGCAGCATCCCTGTTTTAGGATTGAGTATATAAAAACAGTTGAACAAGAGTGAAACTTAATCCTCAAAACTTCACAATTATAAGCATTGTTTCAGGTGCAACATTACTAAAGGCTCTTAAGAGGTCAATTCACTTGTCTTGAATCATGGCAACCCTTTTTTCTGACTTCAAGCTACATGTATTATGTACATTCCTTTATTGGCAAAACAAATAGATCAACCCAACTCCTTCGTGAACAAGCAGAGATGACATTAACGTATGAGTTTAATGGGTAGTCATTTCCCCAAGAACTACTAACCCAATCAAAATAAGCAAATATGAAACCATTGAGCTAATAATTGAACATAAACTAAGATTCTATTAATGCCTAAAAACAATTAAAAAAAAAAAAAAGCACCATCCAAACTAATTATCCCATTTCTTGTATAAACCACACAATGAATATCATAATCACAAGAAATAATATGTAAACACATGTGGAGCAAATCACATTCCAATACCAAGTTTGGAATAACTTGTAATGGTATCACAAATTGTAAAGATCACGACCATTCATGTTCTGTTTTGATTTTATAACTAGATTTAGCAACATTCTCAATTGTTCCATAATGTATCCTTGCAAACAAAATTAGAAACAACTTTGGCCATTTCTATCTATTTAATATTTGTACGCCGTAACTTATGTAATAGCATTGCAGAGAATGACACTAGTCTTCTACATTTCTCAAATTCATGCTCTTACTATGGTACATCTCATTGTGTCATGTAAGAACCAAGGGCACTTCTAAGAAGGGAATGTGTCATGTCAACATCCAACACAACATTACACTCATCAGAGACACATGAAACACAATATAAGTTTGAATAAAATAACTTGAAATTCAATAATATATTGAAAATAATTTAAATTCATGCATATTTTTCACCTTTAGACTTTAAAAATTATTAGCTTTGACTTAAATTTATTTATCCTGATATACATGACACGTATAACATACAATAAGTATATAAAATTATATATGTTGCACATGTTGCGACCTACATTATTTTTAAATTTTTGTATCAGTGTATCGGTGTCATGTCACAAACATTGTGTTTGTGTCTCTGCTTCTTAGATTATCCCAACATTTCATAATCCATAGTAGGCACTTTCATCGACTCAAATAAACTCTCCTACTCTTTCATATGGAATTTGAACCAAAACTCCATTTACCATTCATTATTTCTATCTCATTGACCTTTTCATTTCAGTAATTCAATTTACACCTCTAACCTATTCTTTCTTTTTGTTTTCCTCTTTTTTATACCTTTTTCATGAACCAAATCCGCATATTTTCACATCTAGGATGTACATATATCACTACTATTGAAAAAAATCCTTGTTGTAACTGAAACTAGAACATAATGACAATAAAAATAAGATAACTGAAATGACAAACTTTTTGTTGGTTTTTTTGGATTGTTGGCTTTTTTAACTTTTTTTTTTTTTTGACTTTTTGTGATTATTTAGCCTGAGAAGTTTGCCAAACTAGGGCTCAATTTATCCCTTCACTCACTTTTTTTTATTATTAATTTTTATTTTTGTTTTGTTTATTTATTTTGGAGATATGAACCAGAAGCAGAGCAAATCATAAAAATAAGAAGTTAAAAAAAAATTAAAAAATTAAAAAATTAAAAAATTAAAAAATTAAAAAATTAAAAATAAACTGAAGCAAAGCAACAAAACTTATGAATGGGGTGGGGATTTTAGAAGTGGAGAAAATAGATCCCGATTAGGGAGGGATGGGGGGATTTTAGAAGCGGGGAAAATAGATTCCGATTAGGGCGGGATGGTAGTATGAAAATGGTTTCCGTTGGGGGTGAGTATGAGGATAGAAAAAAAATTAAAAATCAGGGATTGGGAACGGAGAGGGTAGAATTTACTCCTCTTCGCCCCATTGTCATCCCTATTACCTGTCCCTCTTATGTGACCACCTCTTCTATTTGCCCAAGCCCGACCTAATTATCTCAACTTTTCCCTTCACCGCCTCATTAATTCACTAATACAATAGTTACATGTTTATGGTATTTTTATATCAAAGTAATTTTTTAAAACTATTAATGAAATGATTTATATTAAATAATTTAATGGTTGTGATTGTATTATATGATGATATATAAATTATAATGATACAAAAACAATACTGTGATCGGCTCGTTTGGCATGAGCTATTTTGACTAAATTAGTCAATATTTATAAAACATATTAATTTAACCAATATGATAAAATGTCACATCCAAATTATAAATATTTCACTTTTTCTTCCACAATTATCAAATCAACTGAAAAAAAAGGAGTCAAAACTAATCTTAAACACAATTTTTTTAGCGAGAATAAAATAACCAAAAAGCCAAGCTATTCATTTCAAATGAGAGCTAAATATTAGCAATTGACCTGCTAATCTTTTTCCAATAATATTTTATTTTATGATGTGTGTTACAAAATAATAACATTAATTTTAATTTAAAAATAAAGTATGGTTATGATAATTCTTTTCATAATCTTAATCATATTGTTTCGTGTTATTTAAATACTTATATATAATAATTTTATGTAAATTTTTTTTGTATATTTTGATAATTTTATAAAAATGTAGTCATCATACAATGATTTTATATAATATAAATTAAATTATAAGATAATTATCATCATACATATTGTATATAGATATATAAAATTTAAATTAGATATAAATATTTCATAATAAAGATTTTCATATTAAACAGAAAACTGAAGATTAAAATGGGTCATTTTTTTGATAATCTTCTTTCTAAGTGTTTTATTCCATCTAACTTATATTCTTTTTGAATGTTCCATTAAGTTCTATTTAATATAATATGACCAAATCATCATTTCTAATTTTTTGCACATATTTTTATTTTTGAAACTAATACATAACAGTTGTTATGCCCCAATTTTTAATTACTCGAAAATATTACCAAAAGCCTTTAATTTAGGTCCATTTTTTTTTTAAAACAAATATCTATTACTCTTGAGTAATAGAAACATAATAACACTTTGTTCTCTCTCTCAATGAAAACAACAAGAATTCCACTGCGAAACTACAAACAAATAATTACAAACGTTAATATACAGAATTCAATTCTTTCACATTTACTATGAAATTACACATATGTAATTAAGACAAAAATAGTGAAAACAATAAGCTACAACGTGGAGCAAGTTAAGCTAGTAAACAAGCACAAGGAGGGGAGGCTACCCCCTCCATTTTTGGAACTTCAAAACATGGTTTTGGCTTGTGAAAAACCTCCGAGATTAAGTATTAAAATGCTCAAAAAAAGTTGACAAAAAGGTGGGAAACACAAGGGCAAAGGCTTGAGAAGTGAGGTGCAAAGAATGGTGATCCTCTCCTTCACTCCTAATGGCCTTAAACCACAAGTTTTAGCCCAAAAATAAAAAGTATAGATAGTCCAAAAACACTCCAAAAACAGTAGGAAAAATAGCAAATAAATCAAAGAAACAAGCCAAGACTTATACCTCTTCAAAAGGAGAACCATTTTAAGTGACAAACCAACACTTACACTCCCTCAAGAGCTCAAAGTAAGCTCAAAAGTACCTCAGCTCAAATACCACAAGGATTGGTTTAGAGTGTATAGGCAAAGGCTTAAGAATTTGCAAGAGAGAGAGGGAATTGTAGAGAGAGAGAGAGATATTTTTGCTTCAGAATTTCCAACCCTCAAAAATGGAAGGGGAGGTCTTCTATTTATTGAAAAACATGAAACTCCCTCAGAAATATCCATACATACACGTGTGAGCAGATGCATGCACATGTGCAAACAGTTGGCACATCTGGCATAAATATCTAAAAAAACACACAAGTGGCCGGTAGGCCACACAAGGGGGCCTGTAGGTCCCAGGGTTTTTAGGCTTGAAGAACTATGATTTTGGTCCAAAACAAGACAAAAGGTGTATAGGGTTTGAAGGCTCAAAGCTGTGGCATTCTGTTGAGAACTTCGAGCACTTGACAAGCATATACAAATTCATTATTGGGTGCGCAAGCGGTGACGCCCAAGTTATAAGGGCGGTAAAAAATGAGGTGTTTACAGTTGTCCCTTTTTAATAGAACTCGAAGTCATGAAATGACGTGAGTGAGTGTCAAAGCCCGAAGATGACTCATTTTGACAAGGTCATAAGACTTGGACAAACAATCAAGACATCAATAAAATGCTTGCGCTCGCAAGTTGCCTACGTATCCCTTTGCAAAGAATCAAACCGGCATAGTTCTGGGGCAAGATATAAATGATATGCACAAAGATACTTTGAAGCTAGACTCATCCGCATCTCAAAGCCGGTTATTTTGAAAACTCATGATCATGCAAGATGATGCAATAAGCAATAACATGATAACAACATATGAATGAGCAGCTTGAAGCTTAAAACCAACACAGGTTCCATGCAAAAAGATCTAAAACGCACTCTAACCATGCCAAAATGATAAGATGAGGAAAGAAAACACCGCTCAATGTCGCGTTTCACGCGTCTTGAGAAACTGAGAAACGAAAACCGCTCGGGGTTGCATTTCACACGTCCTCAGATAAAAGAAAAACCGCTCAGCGTTGCGTTTCATGAGTCTTGAGATAAAACCCGCCCAAGGTCGCGTTTCACACACCCTGAGATACTCAAATCACGCTGAAATCGTGAGAAGAGGAGAAAAACAGCTCGGGGTCGCATTTCACGCGTCCCGAGATAAAACCTGCCCAGGGTCGCCTTTCACGTGTCTTGAGATACTCTAATCACATTGAAATCGTGAGAAGAGGAGAAAAACTACTCGGGATCGCATTTCACGCATCTCAAGACAAAGAGAAAAGGTACAAGACTATACCACAAATACACAATGTAGTGAAAATGTGCGATAGGTGCACGATGTGAGCAAGTGCAATAGATACACAAAGTGAACAAGTGCGATAGACACACAAAATGAACAAGTGCGATAGATGCACAAAGTGAACAAGATTACAAACCAATACAGTGACAACACATATTCCATGCAAGATAGACAACCTATGTACGATGTTAATTGAAAGCATGTTTTATGCAAGAAACAAAAGCATATTTTATGTATGAATCATGAATGATATAGGACACATGTGCAACATAAGTATATGTGAAAATGCACATTCTATGCAACAGAAGAGAACAAATATGTAATTCTACAGAACGAGCAAAAGTGATGTTTAGCAACAACCTCCAACTTACCTCTCGGGGACTTTGCAACATGCTCAAAAAGGATATAGCTCATTCATATTGGCAAGCGCGGCACACTCACGCACCAAAATGCAGCTTTGAGCTCCCTAAGAATCAACCTGGACACAAAAGAGAACCTCCCATACGCTTCTCGGGGAATAGAGGCACAAAACAGCACCAGGCCACAAATGAGGACAACCAGACACCTACCAGCCACAAGTGAAGACCGCCGGCCACCTGCTGGCTACCAATAAGACCGCCAGCGACTAATGTGGCCCGCTGGCCACCCGTGCAACTTCGGGGGCAAATCGGCCATTTTGCTTCGAGTCTCTTTAAATACACATCAAGGCTTCACTTTTCACATACCCACACATTTGAAATCTTCATCCCTCTCTCTAGGTGCTTCCTCTCTCTATATCCGTGCTTTATATGTATTTTCCAACGCCTCACCCAAACTTTATTCACGAAACCTTCTTGATTCTCTATACTTTGAACCGATCAAATTTTGATCTCGTCACTTTTCTTGAGTTTCACCAATTTAGGCTTATTCTCCTCGAATTTCTCTCTGGTATTGTGAACTTTCCAGGGTTTTGACTTTTTCTCCCATTTTCTCTCTCCTAGGGTTGACTTTTTCCAAGTTTTCCCTCTTTTCTCCATTTTTCCTCATTTTCACCCACTTTTCAACCACTTTGCAGATGGCAGATGATATTCCACATGACGGTGCTCCTCTTGAGGTTCCACCTCCACTATCTCCCCATATTGAGGTCGAGGAGCCGGTGATCGCTGAGGCCGGTGAGGCGGCAGAGGGCATCGCAGCTGATCTTGAGGCAGAGTTCGCTCCAAAGCTCGAGCTTGAGCCACTACCATTGAAGGTATGACCTTTTGATGCCATGACTTATCATCCTCGCACGCACATACTACCGTCTGGAGGCATCAGGTGCTTTAACTATTTTGCTAGTGACATGTCAGAGGACGTTCTACTAAGGAAGCCGGAGTCCCATCTCTCCTTTAGCATTACCGAGGTACGAACTCTATTTTCATGTTTTTCGGCCTTTTCTTTAATTTTATTTCTTGCATTTCCTTTCATCTGAATGCTATTTTATCACTATTTTCATCTGTTTCACTTTTTCTCTACCATAGAGGGACTCCTGCTCTTACAGGGGGTATGGGGCAGCGACAGCAAGAGACTGCTACTACGAGCTCCCTCTAGAGGTCCGTGACCTTATTGACGAGGCCAACTTCAGCCTATTCTGCTCTGGACTTTCACGACACATAGTGAGCCGGGCTCTTTTCAGAGCATTGGTGGAGAGGTGATGGGGCACCACCAACTCTTTCCACCTCTCTTCTGCTGGGGAGATGATGATGACTCCCTATGATTTTTTTGTGATCACCAGCTTAGGAGTAGGGGTGATTCGATCCCCTTCGGCATGGATATGGGTGAGTAGGAGGCAGCTTGGATCCACCTGCTCAGAGCGCGCCCACCTCTATCCGGACTAGTGATGGTGAGATATAGTTGGTTCTCCAAGCACTTTCGCGGAAGTGAGCCCCAGACACCGGAGGAGGTAGAACAGTATGCCCGGGGCTTCTTGATGTTTCTCCTCTATACCACCTTGTTCGCGAACATGTGGAACACCGTAGGCTTGTACTTACTGAGCGCCCTCGTGACATTGCCTTGACTGCGGTTCTACGATTGGGGCGAAGCTGGCCTTGCTACACTCTATGGCTACATGAGCTCCACTTCTCGCATGAGGGGAGAGCGGATTGGAGTCTACTGGAGAGCTTGGGAGGTATGCACCACACCTTTCCCCTTTTGTACTTTCTGTTCAATATCTGTTCATAACTCGTGCTTTCTGCTTTGCACTTTCTGCTTCATATCTATTCACACGTTGTGCTTTCTGCTTTGCACTTTCTATATCTGTTCATGCATTGCTAATAACACCACTGCTCTTTCCTTCCAGTTATGGGTTTATGCCTATTTCCCGACTCTGGCTCCAGAGCCAGTGGATGAGATTACCCCCATTGTGCCTTACTCACGACGGTATGATAGCCGGTGCTATGATGATATGACCTTTACCTTCTGCCATCGACACTTTGACATGGTGGCTACTGACGAGGTAACCTGAAACTCATAGTCATTTTTTCTTTACTACTGCTCTGATTCATACTGCGACAACTGATGGCAAATAACAATCTGTACATTCTCTGCTTGCAGATCATGTGACGGCCTTGGGCGACGATGCCAGCTGGGGTGAGGGACCAGTACACCAGGCTTGGGCCACATTCCAATTCTGAATTTTGCTAGAGGGCCCAGTTTGCTGAGCCTGGTTTTCGAGTGAGCGGTTTATATGCCGGATCGTAGGCTCGCCTGATCCAGTTAGTCCCATGCCACCCCCAGCGTCCATGAGGTTAGCAGATAGCCTCCTAGTTGAGGCGATTATCCAGTTCATAGTGGGCTTAGATGCTGACTTTTTCAGAACGGAGGGCGACTACACCACGTTCATCCAGACTCATCTCATGCCCTCCTTGATGGGCATTCGTGTGGGAGAGGTAGTAGGTGCTCCCGTGGCGGGTAAAGCGACTCAGGCAATCGGGGCTAATACTAGAGGGGCCCCTCCCATTGGGCAGATGACCAATTGGCTGGAGATTCCCACTGTGCTTACATGTTAGCGGCCGACCGGGATAGCCTACCAGATTCCGATCGAGCAGGCAGTGGTAGTGCACGGGTATGTTAGCTTGAGGCGCACCTCAAGTATGGACCACACTTTACAATTTGCATCCCACATTTTCCATTTTAGATACTAATTATTCTAGATATTGATCATTCAAATGCACTTGCAGGCACCCACGGAGTATACAGAGAGCCTCCTCAAGCTAGTTGCTTCTCTGATTGGCATCGTGCAGAGGAGAGAGATGTTGCTTGATCTCCACAGTATCCAAGTATTTTTTTTCTCTGTTTTCCACATACATTTCACTGCTACCTCACACTGTTGTGTACCATACTATCATATTCCCACTGGTACATTGATACACATACCATAACATTTATACCACCCCACACTACATTGACACACTGTACTCATATTGTACCTTTTTCACTCATTCTGCATACTGTATTGTATATGTTATGTCGAATACTTGTTTTTCCAGATCCCATCTATACCGAGGACACTAACAGTAGTGGCACCAGCAGCACCTCCTCCGGCGGCAGGGAGGAGAGGTAGATAGGCCCCAGCACACGGCCGAGATGAGCACTGAGGTCAAGGTCGAGGCAGAGATAGGGGTGCTCGAAGCCAGAGCAGCAAGTCCAAGCCCATATCGAGCGGGGATGATACCGAGGCTAGTGACTCTGAGATGGCAATGAGCCGACACTTTGAGTCTGAGGACTGAGGCGATGATGCTAGTACGGGGTCAGGAATCGGAGATGACACCGAGGCTGGCTTTGAGGCAGGAAATGGAGATGATGATATCAGCTTTACCTTAGAGTTTGATTCTGATAGCGGTGTTGACGGGGATAGTGCCCTTGAGTCCCCTTCAAGAAAAAGGACGAAGAGAGCCTCTCAAGCTTGAGATGATTGGCGCCAATTTTTGTACTTTTTGCTTAGCTTCTTTTATTTGGTAGTTCATCGCATGTATAGCTTCAAATAGGCTTTTACTTTTGCTTTTGAAAACTAGTACTCTCTTTTGTAAAAACTATGATCAGGGAAAAACCCTGCAATTTTATGAAAAGAGTTATTGTTTTTGCATCATGAGCACCACATTTGCAGAATGAAAATGGAGATGAATTTGAAACCAAAAATAAAACTTGTATTGGCACGATGTTTTTAATCGGGTAATGAGTCGACCAACAACCAAAATATAAAATACAACTCGATAAACAAAGTGAAAATGACTCAAACACAAATATGCACACTTGTTAAAACCAAAAGACTCAAAATAGGCCTCAAAACACAAAGACCAAGACAAAACCAGACTGCCAAAACTGCAAGGTCCACAAGTGGGCGGTAGGCCACACAAGTGGGCGGCAGGCCACAAAAAGTGGGCGATCCACCAGACGGCTGACAGCTGGTCTCCACTCACAGCCCTATCTTCTACAAAACGTCTTTCCTCGTGATTTCTTCATCAGAACCTCATTTTTGCTATTGTTTCTTCCACAAATAGAGATATTACTTCCTGAAAAGCTCACGGATTGGATAATCACTTTAGACGGCACGGAAAAGGTAAATTTCTGAAGTTTTGGCATAAACGTGTTTTTTCCATTAAGCCGTATGTTGCTTTGTTTTCCGTTCCTCCATGCCGCTACTTGATGTTGGGACCTAATTACACATGTATTTCACTTTGGAACATAGGAAATGTGCCCGACTCTGGAAGAATTTCGAGTATTGATGGAAACCCAATGTGATGAACAAATCATGCCTCAGCCCCATTTGGGCCATGCCCAGGCTTTGGGACGAATGTGTGCTGATACAGAGTCGCCACCTAAATATTTTATTTTGGGGAATTTAGGAAACCCTGACTCGTGCCTAAGGCCACGTGTTCGTCATCACCAAAGTTGCCTCGGTTCGGGAACCTGGGTACGATTGGGGAAGGTCAGCTATGAGCACCCCCTCTCGCCCGATCAAAGATCGGCCTCTACTAATCGTGATATCTTGTTTTGAAAGCATTATGTGTTCTTATTCCAGTTATTAGCCTAGAATTACTATGTTAGGCGCACAACAAACAAGTATAGACTAGATCACTTAGTTTGGGAATAAGCATTGCATTTCCGTTTGTTTTCAAAAATGTTTTAGAATTTGCTACTCGCGAGTAGGCTAAAACACGGATTTCAATGAGCTATTCCAACTCAGACAATCCAACCTTCACCCACAGGCATTCAAGCAGTTATATCACATAAGCAGCTAGCCTCATGGTAATCATGCTATCATGGCAACACTCACACGCATGCAAGGATGCTAAAGCATAAATACTTACATCGTACTCCGTGCCAAAACAAAGAACTCGTTAGCAATCAATGCATGATCCAAGTCCATGTTTAAATGTCTAATGCAACGCATACGGGATGTCACTAGAGTAGGCTCGGCTATTCTATGAATGACATGTGAAAATGCAATCAATTGATGTACGTATTCAATTTAGAATTGAAGTACAAATGCAGTTAGCATGATGTACTGAGCCCGGTGCATGCAAGACAAATGCATGGATGCACACATGCGCAGCATAAGGTATGCTAAATTAAACATGTCTTATTACTAACCATCAAAGTAGGTAAGTAAAAGGGAAGAAAGAAGTGGGGATTGGAAGACATACACACCACTCACGCACACTTATTACAGATTCGCCCTCACTCGGAGGGACCAAATAAATATTACAAATAATTAACTACGCAAGCTAATTAAATATTACAAATTGCCTAATCAACTAAGCAAATTAACTAAAGCTAAGAAAACAAGAAATCGCCTCGGGAAATGCACCGCCATTGTAACAACCCTCATACTGTTTACCGATTAATGACTGATTGATTACCGATAACCATCGATTACCGTTAAACTGAATTGATTATGACTGATAACTGATTAAAAGTACTAAACTGACTGACTGACCGAAATTGAATCTGAATGGAATGAATACATCTGTTCGAATTGCATTTTATCTGTTGACTGTTTGTTTGATCTGTTCATGTTTTATGTTTAAACTGCTGATTGAAGGCCTTATCGGCGGCCGAATCGGGAATTGGTTAGTGTTTTATGATCCTCATAATTAATGTGATTTTATGGTGAAATTATCTGAAAACTGATTAGGTGTGATTAAATTAGATTAAAGATTGCTAAAATGCAGAGTTTGACTTAATTACACAAATGCCACTCTAGTGGCCCACTACTTGGACCTTCTTGAGACTTGATTTCACTTAGGAGCAACATTAATCAGCCTTTTCCTTGAGTTCAACCGACCTTAGAGAGAGAGACTTGAGGAGTTGATTTCATCTCAATTTTGCTTGTGAATTGTTTGGAAATTGAAGAAATTGTTGAGGAGATTGCATATTTGAACTCCCTTCTTAAACTACAAGACTAAAGGTAGCTCCATTGTCTTCTTGTTCATGTTTTGAGTTGATTCTTGCATGGTTTAGAGCTAAGTTGAAGTCTAGAGCCACCCTATGGCTCAAATTGCTATGTTGAAGCTTAATTGTTGCATGTATGTACATATATTGAAGTTTTGAGGTTGTAGTTCATAATACCTCACATGCATGTCCATCTTTTGGTCATACTCCCTGAGTTCATCATGTGTTTGAAAAGAATTGACTCTTTAGAGCATCAAATCGAAGCTTTGAAATGGTTTGAATTCATGCATGTTTGCATGTTCATCTTGTGCTTGAAAAATGGTTTAAATTGAGTTTGAATTAAACACCCTTGGGCTTTGATTTCTTAAAATTGAGCTTTGAAACATGTTATTCTATGTGTTTATAAATGTTTTCCAGAAAATGGGCCCAAGAGGATTGGTTTTGATGCATTTGAATGTAAGTTGAGCTTGGTGGTGCAATCTGGGTTTTTCCATTTCCAGATTTTGCACTCCCGCTCGAGCGGGGAAATTGGCGCTCGAGCGGAGAATCCGAGCATCTAGTATCTCTGCACTGTTTTACAGTCCGCTCGAGCGGAGGATTGGGCGCTCGAGCGGAGTCATGTGTATCAAGCTCGAGCGGGCGTCGAGCGTCCGTCGAGCGGAGATTCCACCCATCCAGCACTTTTGACTGTTTTTGCAGTACGCTCGAGCGGGGGATTTGCCGCTCAAGCGGGTACCTTGTCTGCATGTCCGCTCGAGCGGATTTACCTACGCTCGAGCGTGACCCCTGTTTTCTGAAAAATCTGAAATTGCTTTTTGAGTACATCTTTGCATCCTCATCCCATTCTAGGCATTCTTAGGCCTAGTTTAAGACATCTTAATGAGGATATAGATGTAGAACACACCAAGGCAAATTAGGGATTGTTATGATATTTCCCAACTGGGTAGCTTAGTGTGTGTTCAATCTGTTAACTGTGTAGGGTTGGCGACTGGGGAGACGCGCTCTAGCCTACTGTAGCCCAAACTCTGTGAGTAACAATTGTGTAAAGATATGTTCAACTGATTATCTTCTGAATACTGAACTGAACTGTTTACTGAACTGATATTGTTTACTGAATGAATGTATGTCCTATCTTCTGAACTGTATTGTGGCATCCTTAGCACCTACTGTTTACTGTTACTGTTACAGAGATCTCTGTCGGTTCCCTCGTGGAACCACTACTGTTTACTGATTGATGGCCATCATTACTGTTCGGTCTTTAAGACCTACTGTTTACTGCTATGCTAATGGATGTACCACATATGACTGTTATAATCTGTGAAACTTGGAGGTCACCTTGGTCTTCCTACGACTGCTATATCTGTATGTCGGTTCAAAATTCAGTAGCTCGGCCCAACTTCTGTTGGGATATCGCAGAGCGACACGAAGTGCATTCAAGTTGGGGTAGCTGTACTGGGACTTGAGAAGCCCAATGGGGCATGGATCTCGTTGGGCAACTGCCCCAAGCAACTGGACAAAGGAAATACCTGCTGGTGGCAACAGATTACTTTACCAAGTGGATAGAATAGGAGCGTCAGAGTTACTCCAGTTTTGTCAAGCCAGCCTATGTGCCTCACTGCGAGGTTCCGAGCCTATCGTGTTAAGGCTTAGGGGTGTTTTACAATTTCCCCTTTTGCACCGTCTTACTGTTTTCTATAGACTGAATGTTTACCGTACTGTTATCAAGAGATTAGGTCCCTGTACTGTGTGACCGTAAATTTTGTATAGACTGTACTGTTTGTATACGTGAATGCATGAAAAATCTTTTGGCATACAGACTGTCACAGCTCAATGGACATTATTTATTTACTGTATTGGCTTCCGCCAGGCCCTGTACTCTGTTTTACTGTACTACTATTCTGCAGGCCTTCGGTAATCTCGGATTACTGGCCGGCTACGGTGCTAAACCCATAGGGCCGGGTTTGGGTTGTGACAGCCATGCATAGGCTGCCTCTGTTTTCCTTCCTTCACTCCTCTGGAGGCTGTCAAAACCTCAGGACTGCTTCCTTGGGCATGGGGGAACACCACCGGCTGAATGGAATTGCCACCGGCAGTGGCCTGTGACCATCGACACAAAATAAAGCTATCGACTGGTGATTTACTGCCGGTTGGCAATATATACTGCCGGTCGGCAAAGAAAGTCTGCAGAACCTGCAACTCACAGCAACAGAGGGCAAGACAAAGCATGGCAGCACAATTCAAGGCATATATGCACCAACCATGTCCCTTATCATGATAATGACTCAAAGGGGCATGTGCCTCGATTCTCGGACCACCAATCACGCATTTCCATGCATGATGGCCCAAAGAACCAAGAATGCAAACCAATCAACCAAACAAGGCCCAATTCCTATCATTAAGTTAAGGAACAAGGCATGCATGCAAAATGCAATGCAACCTAGGCATGCAAGCTAAGGATGCAACATGGCATGGCGATACACTTATGCAAGCATGCAAGCAAACATGAGGTAATGCTAGCCAATGAAAAGGTGGTCTAAAGCATGATTTGGGCGGCTTTGGGCAGCTCAAAATAGGCCCAAAACAGTGGCTAAAATGACCAAAATAAGGGACTAAAACACATGCACACATACATATGATTAAGGGCCAACACTTAGGCACAAATTAGACAACCCTCAAGCACACTTTAAAGGAGCAATCATGGACTAATTAGCATGCATTATAAGCCTTGAAAACATGTAGGAAGTGATGCCAAATTAACCTACTCATGTAAGCTATACATACAACGAGGCCCAAGGACCTAAAGCACGATCATATGACTCATGAAGCAAATGACCAAATTGGGTCAAAACAGTCCCAAATCATGCAAAAACAAGCCTTAAGAATCACTTAGATGGCATCTAAGCAACATAATCCTAGAGGTATACATCATGGCACAAATACGAAGCATGGAGCACCAACTCTTTAAGCAACAAAAGGGCCACAAAATGCAACATTTAGGCATGCTAAAAGGACTGAAATGACATGGTGGGTGGTTCCAAACCACCAAAATGATGCAAGAAACACATTCTACACATTCACATACTTGAAGCATACAAACTCAAGTGCAAAGGAGCTATACTATGCATGCCAAGATCAACCCAAACGACTATGGACAGAGCTAAAACATGGCAAAGTGAGCACAAAACCTTCACAAACATAAGCCTAAAACATGCTAGAATCAAAGGCACACAACCTAAGGCATGTTAAGGGATCACAAGGCATTACATGGCAACTATGCTAAGCATGCATGGGGTACCAAAACCAATCAAAAACAGAGGTATATCACAACATGTTAAGCATGGAAAGTAGCCAAGACATGGTCAATACACACTCTATCATGATGCTCTCTCAAAAGGCCAAAATGGGTCCATTTCAAGGATCCGAAAACCGGGAACCGGACTCCGAAATGGGCAAAATGGCCTACGGCCACCAAATGTAGCCTACGGACATTGAGAGATGGTCTACGGGACCTCTCCCTCCCCTCAGGAAAAGAAACAGAGAAAACCGAGTCTGGTTCGCAAACCGAGACAAGGCACAGAAGAGGGTTCGGAAGTCTGGAGGCAGGGCTCACGGCCGCAACTCTGAAACTTCTGAACAAGCACATTATGCAACATCACCAAGCGCTCAATCGGTGACGTCTGAGTCTTAAGGTCGGTCAAAAATGGGGTGTCTACAGACATCCAACCTTATTGCCCCTAGTTTTAGGGCGGCTTCTAAACCAGCAATACAGGCTTCATATTCTACTTCATTATTGAACACCTTGAACCAGAGTTTGAAGGCTAAAGGTATATGGGAGTCGTCTGGTGCTATCAGCAACACACCTATCCCATAACCGTATTGATTGGATGCTCTGTCAAAGTACATTGTCCAAATTTCCTCTTCAATTTGCAAAATGGCTTCATCTGGAAACAAGCATTCCATTGCCTCATCTCCTTCTACTGGGTGGTCTGCCAGGAACTCCGCTACAGCTCTTTCTTTAACCAACTTGTGGGTTACATATTTGAGATCAAATTCAGAAAGAAGAAACAACCAATGGGCTAGCCTACCTGTAAGCACTGGTTTCTTAAAGAGATATTTGATGGAATCTAATTTCAAAACCAGAATTACAGAATGAGCTAACAAGTAGTGCCTCAACTTCCTGGTAGTTGTAGACACTCCATTTTTGACTGTCCTTAAGGCTTGGACGTCATCGTTTGAACACCCGGTGATTGTGCTCGCTCGTGTTCGTTTTGAGTCTCTGAAGGTCTTGGCTGAGTGCCTTGCCTTGGAGCCTCTCAACTTGTCTGTTTTGTGCTTGGTTGTGGACCAAGAGCTCGTTGCTTTGAGTCTGGAGAAGAGGGTGGCTTGTCGGCCATCCCAGTGTCCATCGGCCATAGCTTGTGCCTACCAGTTATCAGTGGTGGCCGATCGGCCACATTGATGGCCGATCGGCTACATGTGTGGCCGGTCAGCCACTACTGATGGCCGACGACCATTTTTCCCCTTGTTCAGATATTTATTTGCTAGCTGTTGATCACTGAGTGTATGCTCCATACACGTGTATGGAAGGATGAAGCCAAGCTTTTGGCTCGTTTTTCTATATAATGGGGTGTCTCTCCCCCATTTTGAGGGTTCAGAAAATTTGTGAGAAAAATTCCACTCTCTCTCTCTAGAATCCTCTTTCTCTTCCTATTTTGTGCTTGAAAGTGAGAATTCTTTACACATTTGCACTTAGACCCTTGACCAAACACCTTGACCTTGGAGTTGAGGTTCCTTAAAGCTTGGTTTTGGCTCAGAATTTGTGCTATTTGTTGCTGTGCTTCAAGGGTAAAGTCTTACCCTCTTTAAAGCTTTGTTTTAGTTGTTTGTTTGGCCACCTTTGCATGCTAGTTTTAGGCTGGTTTTAACTTCTAAAAAAATATGCTTTTAAGGTTTTAAAATGGTGGTTTAAACTTTGTTTAGTTAGGGAGTGGTTTCCTCCCTTTGCTATTTGGCTTGTAAAGCCTTTTGAGCCATCTTTCAAAGCTTTTGAAACACCCTTTTCTTGGCCTTTTAACCACTAAATTCTAGGGGAATTTTAGTGGTAAAAAGTTGGTTTTGAGGTCCAAAAGAGGAGGGGGTGGCCTCCCCTCCTTGTGTCTTGATTGCATATGTAGTTGGCCTAGCATGTGAGCATGTTTTTCTACCTCATTATGACTTGATCTCAGCATGTTTTGGCTACTGATTTGCCATGATTTAGCTATGTTTTGAGTTGTCTTGATCATATGAGCCATGTATTGTATAGTTGTAGTGCAAATGGCCTTCACTAGCTTAGCGTTTCAAGGCCTCTAACATGCTTTGCTTGAGATGATTGCATGCTATAGCATCACTTAACATGTAATTTCAGTGTGTGTAGCTTTGTCACACTCTCACATATTCCACTCTTTCATTGCTTTTGAGAGTTGTGCTTTGTATCTTGTTTGTGAGCCAACATGTGAGCATGTTTTTCTTGCCTTCTATGCTTCAATCTCAACATGTTTTGGCCACTGATTTGGCATGTTTAAGCTTTGTCCAAAGCTGGTTTGGTCATTTAAGCTTGGTATTGCATGCCTCTAGTGTAGTGCTCTTCACTAGCTTTAATGATTTTGGCCTTTACCGTGTTGTGCATGTGTTGCTTGCATGTTTTAGCATTTTTTCTCATGCCATTTCAGCACTAAAAAGTCTGCAACCTCCCTCATTTCTTCATTTTTCTATTTGTTTTGAGGGTTGGTTGACTTTATGCTTGTGTTTAAGCTTGAGATAGAGCTTGTGCTCAATGGCTTTGACTCTCTTTGAGGGTTCCTCCTAGCTAAAGGCATGAACTCTCTCATGTCTTAAACCATCCTTTGGGAGACCTCTCTCTCATTAGAGGACTTTCACATTGGGCAAATTGATTAAAGAATGGCTTGGTAATGCTAAAATGAGTAAACAAAATGAATCAAGTAAAACATGACTGAGATAAGCATGTTATTTGCATTGCATGCGTTTGGATCAGACGTTAATCCAAACATAAGAAAAGTGGGACGTTTCATACTCAAAGTGATGAAACGTGTCACGTTTCTTGGTCGCCGTCACCTTTGATCATGCATGATAGGGTGGTGGCCATTTGAGTCTTATATGCACATTCATTAAGCTTGTACAAGCTTGGTTCTTTGGCCAACATGCATGAAAATGCTTGATTGGTGGCTTGAGAGCCAAGTGCTATACTCCTTTGAGCTTGTGACATGATGAGGAGGGTGGCAGTACAGACATTTCCTTGCAAATACCTTGCTGTGCCTTTGTTGTTCTTTGTGGCAGTAAAAATAGGAGTTTGGAAAATCAGTGGCCGACAACCACTTTTTATGGCCGACCGGCCACCAGTCCGTTCATGTGCAGAAGTGTTCCTGTTTTGGAGCAAAACTAGTCTGGAAATTGTTATGATATTCAGAGATCAAGGAAAATCAAAACAGAGGCAACAAAGATTAAGGCGATGGATTTTCGGGAGGATGCAACCGAGCATGCATATCTCCCTCACCCGCGAGGCCACTTTATTGCTTTATTAGCTAGTTGTAGCTGATTATTACATGTGTTGTAATTAATTAGTTTAATCTGTTTTGTAATATTTTAATTAGCTTAGCATAGCTAGTTATTCAATTGTGTTGTAATAATTAATTAGCCAGAATAGTTAATTAGTTTTGTTTTGTAATAATTAGCTTAGCTTAGTGTAGCTTAGCTTATTCATTCAGACCCTTCTTCACGAGGGCGCAATGTTGTAATAAGTGTGCGTGTGTGTGTGCGTGTGCGTGTGCATGTCTTCCAACCCCATGTCTTTCTTCTTTTTATTTACCGCTTTCGATGGTTAGTTTAGGGACACGTTTTGATTAGCATACCTTATGCTTCCATGTTTGCATCATTCATTTGTCTTGCATGCACCGAGGCTCGGCGCATCATTCAAACTGCATCGTATTTCAATACGTATTTGAATACGTGTATCAAATTGTTGCATTCATATGCTATCTTAGATAGCCGAGCCTATTTAGTTGCATTATTGCATGTGTTGTATTAGGCATTTTGTATAGTTAGGAATCATGCATATTTTTAACTAGTTTTTGTTTTGGCTCGGAGTACACTGTAAGTTTTACACTTTAGCATATTTGCATGAGTGTGAGTGTTGCCATGATAGCATGCTTGCCATGAGGCTATTTGCTTATTTGATAGACTGCATGAATGCCTGTGGATGACGGCTTTATTACTTGAATTAGAACAATTCGATGATTGTGAGTTTTAAGCCCACTTTGCGAAGCGGCAAATCATCATGTTTTAAGCCCACTTGAGGGTGGCAAATATGTGCTTTAACCCACTTGCGAGTGGCACTTTCAAACCATTTTCGAAAACAAACATGAGTTGATATGTTCCAATTCTCGCGACTTAGTCTATGCTTGTATGCTGTGCGCATCACATAGTAAAGTTAGCTAATAATCGAAATAAGAACACATGTGTTTATAAAACAACATATCATGTTTAGTAGAGGCCGATCCTTTGATCGGGCGAGCGGGGGTGTTCATTTCAGGACCTTTCCCTCTCGTACCCAAGTTCTCGAGCCGAGGCAACTTTGGTGATAACAGACACGTGGCCTTCGGCACGAGTCAGGATTTCCTAAATTTTCCAAAACAAAGTATTTAGGTGGTGACTCTGTAATCTGGCAAAGCAGTCCAGTTTTGGCATTATTTGATCTAAAATCTGATTTTCCAAAATAATTTGCCGGATTAGACTCTTTGGTGTTTATCAGTCTCACATTGCACTTTGTGAGATTAAATTCCGAACCGTGATAGGAGTCCGAACTGTAGTGACCAATTTGCGCCTCTCCAAAAGGGGGGCGCGTGAAGAAAGTCGACTCTACAGTAGCCCATACCAAGGCTAGGCAAGCATTCTTCAAAGGAGTGTAACGGGTCTCATAATCTAGCATTTTCTTACTCAAGTAGTAGATTCCTTTCTCTACCCTATCTTCAGTTTCCTAAATGAGCATGCATTCCATGGTCATGTCTGTTACTGACAAGTACAAAATCAGGGGTTTCCCCGATTTCAGTGGTGACAATACAGGCAGATTCTGGAGGTGCTGTTGAACCTGTTCAAAGGCAAACTGACATCGATCGTCCCATCATAATTTCTTTCCTTCCTTCAGGAGACCAAATAGTGGTTCACAAGTCAAGGTTAATTTGAAAATAAACCGTTTTATGAATTGCACTTTACCAAAAAAACCACGCACCTCCTTTTCAGTCTTCGGTGGTGGCATTTCTAGAATGGACTTGATTTTGGAAGGATCTACTTCAATGCCCCTCTGTGTGATCAGAAAGCCCAGCATTTTCCTGCCATTACACCAAAGGTGCATTTCTGCGGGTTTAACCTCAATCTGTATTCCCTAATCCGTTGAAAGAATTTCTTTAACGCGGTGTAGTGGACCTCTCATTCTTTGGACTTGACAATCATGTCGTCCACGTACACCTCAGCCTCTTTGTAGATCATGTAATGCAGAATGGTGGTCCCAGCCCTCTGACAGGTAGCTCCAGTATTTTTTAAGCCAAACGGCATAACCCGGTAGCAGTAGGTCCCCCACGGCGTAGTGAATACAGTCTTCTCTCTATCCTGGGGTGCCTTTAGAATCTGGTTGTACCTAAAACACATATCGATAAATGATAACAATGCGTGGCCTGCAGAAGTCCATTAACTCAACAATGTGCAACAGAGGAAAGTCATCCTTCAGACTGGCTTTATTCAAGTCTCGGAAGTCTACACACGCCCTAATTTTACCATCCTTCTCCAGCACTGGGACGATGTTAGCCAACCAAGTCGGATACTCAAATACTAACCTCTTCCTTCATTTTCAGTGCCCAATCCAGACGGATTCTACATAACTTTTACTTAACCGGTCGGGCCTTGGGGTCAAGAGGGATCCGATGCTATACAATCTCAAGATCGATTCCAGGCATGTCTTTGTAGGACCATGCGAAAACATCTTTTAAATCTTTCAACAAAGCGTTAAACGCTCGCGCTCCTTTGAAGACAACGTGGACCCGATCTGGACCAGGCACGGATCCTTCTTAGTAACCACATTAATGGCAATGATTTCATCAACACATGGTTTAGCAAACCTCTCCTCCTCTTGATTAATCAAGTTTTTCAAAGCCAGGGAAATTTCTTCCCCTTCGTTTTCATTAAAATTCTGAAAATCTTGGTCAATACAATAAACCAACGGCATAAAAAAGTACACAGAATCTACAAAGTTCTCATTTAAAAGGTCCAGATATTCGGTTACAGACTCAAAAGAAATGCTGAATGAAGACCTAGACAGGACTTTAGTATTCGGGTTACCATCTCCAAAAATACCAAACTCAGAAGAACTTGAATCTGATCCTGACCCCACAAACTCATTGGAATCAGATTCTAGCTCATTACCCGATTTAGAACTGGATAGACAGCCTTCCTCTAGCTGCCAGGTAAGATGTGGTGCCCCTGATGCATCCAAAATGCCATTGGTTAGGTTCACCCCCGGTTCTTTTCCGATCATAGAGACAGTAAGGTTATCCCCAAGTTCTCTAAGTTGACCATAGGATCTGTCAAGAGACTAGCCAGTGTTGCCTCTACTCCAAGTTCGTTGCCATTTGAGTCATCTTCCATGCTCTGTTCAGCTTTGATGCTTGGTTTAACCCTTTCCTCATCATCACCGTCCTGCAGCTTCAGATCAAATAAGATCTCGAACCCAGGAACACGTTGTTTTGAGGAATTCACCCAAGGCTTGGGAAAGCAACAAAAAGGAAAATCTTCTCCCTCTCAAACAAAGTGGCCATTCAGTGTCCCCGGGATTGGCCTATGAATGAGTTCGTAATGTTTCTCGACTTGCTTGGCCTTAGCTTTGCCTCTCATTTCTTCTCCGTTCTTTATCTAGTCCTCTTTGTTGGGCACATAGCCCAGTTCAAAGGCATGTGGGTTGTGTAGCACATTTGTCAGTGCTACAACACCTTTCTGACCACTCTTGCCGAGTCCCATTCATGGAATGTGCTGCAGTTTGTTCATAAAGTAGATGGACTGGGTGCTGACGTACATGCCTTCGTCTGCAGCTAAAATGGTATGCACTACATAGGCTTCAGCTAGAGTGAATCCCGGGAGGAATACATCCTCCTCACCATGGTTGATCTCTAGCATTGGCATAGTTACCTCTAGCGGCAGATGGATGGATGGATGAAATCCCAAAAACAATTGCCACTCCTCCCCCATGAGGGTACTTCAACATCTGATGGAAAGTGGAGTAGACAACCTTCACATGATGCAACCAGGCTTTCCCGAATAGCAAATTGAAGGTAGTCGGCACATCCAAGACATGAAACTCAACCTTTTGCTCAGCTGGGCCCACCTGAACTCTGACTTACACTGTGCCCATGACCTCTCTACTTGTGTTATCATATGCCTGAATTACTTGGGTTGTGGGAACAAAGTTTGCTGGTTTGAGGCCAACTGCATAGGCGGTACGGGAAGGACATACATTGATGGCCGAACCAGTATCTACTAACACCACTGGCACCAATTTCTTCCTGCACTCTACAGATATATACAACGATTTGTTGTGAGCTGGGCCTTCTGACGGTAGCTCTTTGTTAGAGAAGGTAAGAGTTGGCCTGGAACCACTCAAAAAGACCAAACCCACAAGCTGTTCGAGTGTGGTGTCAATGGATAATTTACCCTTGTCCATTGTTGACAACACTACCCGTCGGTGTACTTGGGAGGCCATGAAAAGGCCCCAGATGGAGATGTGAACTTGGATTTTCTTGAGTTGTTTCAACACTACCTCTTCTTCTAGCTGTTTCTCTTTCTATTTCTTGGCCTCTTTATCCTTTCTAGACGCCTCTACTTGATCCAGGTGCGGCGGCTTAAAATACCACCCACTTCTTGTCAGATGGTCTATTTTCTTAATATTCCACTTATTGTTCGGAAGACACTCACCCCAGTCTTCATCGATGTGGGCCAGATGCAGATCATCATCGTCGCACCATTCGCCCTCAGCGGCCGACAAACAACTGTCTGACTCTGTTTGTATCACCTTCACATCATAGGTATCCCCCACAGGGTGTTGTGAATTTACAGTTTCCCAGTTGTCTTTGATCCTTTCTCGTTCAAACTGCCTCAGTACAGCTTCTTGTTCGGTATCCATAGTATTCACAGTGCCCACCTCCTGGGTTAGGTTTTCCACACCAGCGCTCTCTGGCAGGTTTCCTTTCTTATCAGCCCTTTCGGCCACTACAACTATCTCTGCTTCTTTTTCCTCTTGTTTCATTTCAGTTCCTTCCTCCTTATCTGGTTCATCACTCAGCCACCCAGAGTTGTCAGTTGATCTGTTCAAGTTAACTCCCTTTCCACTGTAAGTATCATCACCATAGGCTTGGGTTGAGGGTTGGACCTGTCCATCATGCACAGATCTGCACTTTCCGGAATGAACAACATCGATTTTGGTAGGTGGGATGGAGTATTATATACACTGGGGTCATAGGGGGTGGCCAGTGTATGGATCAGGTTGAGATTTTGATGTGGGGGGACTTGATTATGGGCTAGGAGTGGATTTGTGGTCACGTTTAGATTTTAAGGTGGAGCGATCACCTTGTTGTCAATGAGATCCTGAATCTCATGACACAATCAAAAGCACTGGTCGGTGTCATGACCATGTTGTTGGTGAAACACACAGTATTTCGCGAGGTTGTGTTTGGGTGGGAGAAGATCAGGGTTCTAAGGGTTTGAGGTGGCCTTTCTTGACTAGCACCTTCATGGCTTAAGGGAGAGTCATGTACAGTTGGTTGAAGGTCCTCTGGGATCAGGTAGGGTTGGACGGTGTTTATGAGCTTGTATTGGCAAATGGGTCGGCAGTCTTGATTGTGGTGACAACACTTACATCTGACGGCCTCGTAGCTGTGCTACCACTGGCAGCATTGGAACCGTGGACAAATGGCCTTTCTACCGACTCCTTCTTATCTGTGATAAGCCCCTGTTTCATAGCATCCTCAATTTGCACTCCCATTTCATGGAGTTTTGTAAATGTGAACAGAGGTAGGACAATCATCTTTTGCAGCAACTTGCCGTGCAGATTTCAGATAACCATCCTAATCTGATCCTTCTCAGATGGCCATGTGGTTATCATAGATGCTTTAGCTCTTTCTCTGGTCACAAATTCAAAGAAACCTTCCTTCGCCTCTTGGCGTGTTGCATCGAGATCACGAGTTGTGACCTCAATTTGAGTATTATACGAGTACTGCACAATGAAGGCCTCGGCCATCTCCTCCCAATTCTGTTTGATAGAGTCTTCCAACTTAGCATACCATATGGCCGCTATACCTAACATGGTACGGCCAAAGAGAGACAACTTTTGTAGTCTAGTCAAACCCATTGGCCGCAAGATGTCTGAAAACAGCTATAGGTGAACCATTGGATCTCCGGAACCGTCAAAATAGTCAATGTGTAGCATTTTAAACTGATCTGGCAATGTCACTGCAGAATTAGTGTACCCGTTCTCTATGTCCGGGATGCAGTCAACTCGTTGTGCTCTCTTGACTAACTTTTCCAGTTTATTGACCTTGAGTACAGTTAGGTCAACCTCAAACTCAAACGGAGCCTCAGTCTAATGAATAGGGCTTTTGGAGGCCTGTGCTGGGATTGGCTCTGCTGGATTGCCCTATTTTCTTGAACATTGGCGATATGAGCAGTGGCACCGGATGTTGGGATACCCGAGGTAGGTACATGGGATGCAGAAGCCGCAACTGGCTGTGGTTGCTATTGTTGTAGCCTGGTTATAACCTCAGCCTGACGGGCTGTGACCTCAGCCTGACGGGCTGCATCTTGCTATAGGGTTTCAACTTTCTGCTACAGATGATGTATCAATTCTTCTATTCTGATCAGGAGATACTGTGTCATTGGAACAGGCGATCGATCTCATGTTGGGCTAGAAGTAGATGACCATTCCCGAACTAGACTAGACACAGGTGAGTTAAGGGGTGACTATTGTAAAAACTGAATTGGTGAACTCTGCCTGATTATCCTCTGTCTTGTAACCGGTGCGAGTGAAGCAAACACTGGTTGTCCCCGAACATGATCCCCAATTTTACAAAGCCTTGTGACTCGGGTCCAGAGTACTTAGGGGATATCTGAACTTTCTGAAGATATAGTTTTAAACTACCTAGCAAAAGAAATAAGGCAAAAAGAAGAGTAATCGGAAACCACACAACACCTCAGCTAAGATCTTATCAACACAGACATGATCAAAGTTGCAGGACTATACTCCACACTGAATTCTGCCCCCAAAAAAGACGCCAAATTTGCAACCACTATGCACATTCCTGTACAGTTTCACTGTAAAGCACATACCAGTTAAGAGAGAGCCAAAACACCTCTATGGTGGGGTAGGATTACCCTGTCCTTGTTTCGTCAGGAACTAGGGTTTTACTATTTCAAACAAGCAGTTTCACATAATCCTGCATTTCGGGTGAGCATCCTATCCTTGTTTGAAACAGTCACTAAGGCTTTTCTATATGCAACTAGGCTAAATGATCAAAAGGATACCTCAGCAAGACTACCTAATATACCTCTCACACCTAACACTGAGAAGTGAAAAGAGGATCAAATGGTACAACGGTAGTCTAGATCCAAGGGTTGTGCTCCCAACATGGCAGAGCCCACGATTGGTCAGTCTTTCGCCAAGCTTTTGGACAAGCCTCCGGCAAACCGTCTTGGAATAGCAAATGGTAAACACAATGACTTAAGTGCACCAATGCAAATGCAATGCAAAGAATATATAAGTGTAGATAAAATTTCACATCATGAATTTGAAGTCAAGTTCTCTAATTTCCCCAGTAGAGTCGCCAAAAACCGTATCTCGACTTTTCGTGCTCCTTTTGGAAGATGATAAGCCCTACAGTTCAGACTCCTGTGGTTCTGAATCTGTTCCACAAGTGCAATGTGAAATAGAAAACACAAAAGAGTCCAAATTTGGAAAATTTTTGGGAAAATCGATTTTGAATCAAAATGCCAAAAATGGTTGTTTTGCCATATACAGAGTCGCCACCTAAATATTTTTGGAAAATTTAGGAAACCCATGACTCATGCCAAAGGCCACGTGTCCATCATCACCAAGATTGTCATGAATTGAGCACCGAACTCACCCGATCAAAGATTGGCCTCTACAAATCACGATGTGAATCTTATTTACATTATATGCTCGTGTTCCGATTTATTAGGCTAACTTACTATGTGATGCGCACACAAGTGTAGACTACTTTGCCAAAATTGGAACACTTGATTTCATGTTTGTTTTTAAAAAGAGTTTGTGAATGTGCCACTTGAAAAGGTAGGCTCAAATGTACATAAATCAAACTATCCCAATTCAACTAACTAGCCTTCATCCATAGACATTTAAACAATTTATCACTTAAGCACTTAGCCTCATAGTGAACATGCTTTGACATGGCAACAACCACACTCATGCGATATGCTAAAACAAATAAAAGCTCACCTAGTACTCCAAGACAAAAAAGATGACAGAGTTAGAATAATGCATGATTCTAACTATGCAATATGACTAATGCAACACATAAAATATGCAATTACTAGGCTCAACTACTAATATGGCATATGAATCAATTTGATAGCATGCGGTCTAATCACATATTCAAATAAGTATTAACTAACAATGCAAGTTAAAATGATACGCCGAGCTCAATGCATGCAAGACAATGGATGCAAGGCATGAGAGATGCTAAACAAAACATGATGCCCTAAATTAACCATCACAAGCAGGTAAATAAAAGGGGCAAAGACGTGGGATTGGAAGACGTACACATTATTACAATTGTGCGCTCGTGCAGGAGAGTCTGGGTAACTAATAAGCTAAGCTAATTAACTCTCTATTACAAAACGAATTAACTAATTATTACAAACCGAATAAACTAACTATAATAGCTAGTTATTACAAAACCAATTAATTAATTAACTATTCTATGGAACTAACTAATTAATTACACTAATTAATTAATTACAAATTAGAATTAACTAATTAATTACAACATGAATACAACATGAAATAAGTAACTAAGCTAACTAATCAGGCCCGAGAAGCGAGGAATGCCCATGCATGTGCGGACTTTCACCGGAAAAACCCACTGTTTTGTTGCTAGAATGCCTCTATTGCACAGTTAGAACATCTTTTCACCTCAGCGTCTACTCTATTCTGTTCCAAAAAGTTGCTGCTCAATTTGACAAAAGTGGCCGGCAGGCCAGAAGTAGAGCCCGGTTGACCACAAAAGGTACCCTGCCATCCAAAAGAAGTGGCCTGCCGACCACTAAAGCCTGGTTCCTCCTGCTGCAACATAAAGCATACATAGCACAAACAACGTATTCTCAAGGTATGTTTGTACGTCTTACCCCTCCTTATCATGAAACAGCTCAAATGAGTGGCAAGCTCAATTCACAACCATCAATCCATGCAATTTCATTGCATGATGGCCGATGAACCAAGGTGTACAATTTTAATAAATGCACAATAAAAGACTCTCAAACCTCCTCCCTATCATGGATTGATCAAGGGAAGTGGTTGGCCTTGGAAACTTAAACCATTTCATCACTAGCAAGTATGAAGTGCCTCAAGTTTCCATGTGCTCAATTAACATCCGATTGAACACCAAATAGCTTATTATCTTGCATCATTTTTTGTCCTAATTTTATTACTTCATTTTAATTACCAACCACTCTTTAGGTTCAACATTGATCTTTAAGTCCTCTAATGGAAAGAAATATCAAACAAAGAGTTGTTTTGGGTATGAAAGAGACATCATGCCATTGGTAATGAACCCCCAAAGGGATTAAGCCATTAAGCACAATACCTCAATCTCATGCTTAAACAAACCCTTGGTTTGAAACAACTTTGAAAATGAAGAAAAAGCCAAGAAATGAGGGAGGTTGCTGAAGTGATTAGAGGTGATCACAAGTATGGAAAGCAAGAAATAAACACTACCAACTCAAATAGGTTGGTGGCAAAGGCCTAAACCACCAAACCTATGGGGACTATTACACTACAAGCATACTATACAAAGCTCAAATGTAACAAAAACACTAAAAGAATCATAAAACAACCCTAAAACATATTGGAATTAAGACAAAAATAGCTAAAACAATAAGCTACAACATGGAGCAAGTTAAACTAGTAAACAACCACAAGGAGGGGAGGCTATACCTTGCATTTTTGGGACTTCAAAACATGGTTTTGGCTTCTGAAAAACCTCTGAGATTCAGTACTAAAAAGTTAACAAAAAGGTGGGAAACACAAGGCCAAAGGCTTGAGAAGTGAGGTTCAAAGAAGGGTGATCCTTCCCTCCACCCCTAATGGCTTTAAACCACAAGTTTCAGCCAAAAAATACTGAGTATAGACAGTCCAAAAATAGTAGGAAAAATAGCAAATAAATCAAAGAAACAAGCCAAGACTTATGCATCTTGAAGAGGAGAACCCTTTCTAAGTGGCAAACCAATACTTACACACCCTCAAGAGCTCAAAGTAAGCTCAAAAGTACCTCAGCTCAAATACCACAAGGTTTGGTTTAGAGTGTACAAGCAAAGGCTTAAGAATTTATAAGAGAGAGAGGAAATTGGAGAGAGAGAGAGAGAGATATTTTTGCTCCAAAATTTCCAACCCTCAAAAATGGAAGGGGAGGTCTTCTATTTATAGAAAAACATGAAACTCCCTCAGACATATCCATACATACAGGTGTGGGCAGATGCAAGCACCTGTGGAAACTGCTAGCACAGCTGGCATAAATATTTTCAAAAACACACAAGTAGCCGGAAGGCCACCAATGTTGGCTGGTAGGCCACAGCCCACATTGGTGGCCGTCAGCCCACACTAGGGAGGCCTGCAGATCGCAGGGTTTTTAGGCTTGAACAACTGTGGTTTTGGTCCAAAATAAGACAAAAAGTGTGTAGGGTTTGAAGGCTCAAATCTGTGGCATTCTGTTGAGGACTTTGAGCACTTGACAAGCATATACAAATTCATCATTGGATGCGTAAGCGGTAATGCCCAAGTCGTAAGGGCAGTAAAAAATGGAGTGTCTATAATGGGCCCCGATGTCCACCATTAGTTTAAAAAAAATAAATACATACACATATATATATATATGTGTGTGTGTGTGTGTGTGATAGTATTTGGTACAACTTTGATTTATAATTTATGAATAAAAAAAATTATTTAAATCTAAAAAATATTACTTTCAGATTTTACTTTTTGATTAGAATCCATTGACGATCAAATAGGTAAATAGTACCAAGTTTGGCAGACATTCAAGTTCGTACTACCAAAGTGAAAAGATTATGAAAAATTTTGGAATCACGATATACATTAGAAGCAATTAATTTATATGTAATTTACAACATCACTGTGAGGCAGCTTGGGGTATTCATTTGGTGACATCACTGTTTGGCAACTTGAGGTATCATTTGGTGATTCTAATGAATTTTTTTTTTTTGGTAGAATCACCATTTACATACGTAAGCAAATGTTTTTTTTTTTTTCTTTTTAGATTTGAACATAAACATTAACAAATCTTATCAATTTGTTTTTACTTATAATTTTTTTTTGTCTTTAATGGATTTTTTTCAGTTTTTATTATTTTTTTTTTTTTACTTTCTAGTTTGTCTAATCGAGTAGATTTTAGAAATATATTTTTTAAAAAAAATTTAAAAATTTTTTTTAAAAATGAAAAAAAAAAGAATCAACAAAAAATGATTGAAAAAGCCAATTTCAAGCTACTCGTCATTTATTAGTTAAAAAAAAATAAAAAAAAGCTACCCTTCATTATATGTTATTATAGTCACATATTATATTTTATTTTTTTGAATGAATAGTCACATATTTCATTAATATTAATTACAATTAGGACTTTTTAAAAGAATCAATAAATTATGACAATTTTAAAAGCATATGAATATCATGATATGAATATCATAATTAGCATCATGATATAAGCTTCATATCCAATGTATGAGGAGTAAATGTTCTTCACTTCTGTACTCCTTGCCTCTGTATTTGTCTCACTCTAGACGACATTGTTTCTCCTACAAACACAATAGAGGTGAGCTACCCAGCAGGTGTCTTGCCGGTCTTATATAGACAACTCGTCCCACTTCTCCATGTGGTGTGCATTATTCTCACTGTCTTGGAGCGAGGACATTTTGCCTCTTGATTCCCTTACACGCGTGCATTTGTCAGAAGCAGACAACCAGACAAACAACAATAACTTAGGCAGCGTGCAATTTGTCCTCCATGTGGTACTGGACCAAGAGAGGCACTCAATCGAGCTATATCTAGCTATGACCAAACCTGCACAGCTCAGCCTGACCCAGACTAGTTCTTTCAGTCCGAGCTAAACTTGGCCGGTCAGCCATCGCAAGGTCTTCACAACTTGGTCAAGCACGTTTAGCTTGGTTAGATTACTTCCATTTGTACTCAAGTCACATTCAACGTGGCCATACAGCTCAGTCCAACCTCATAGCTCGGCAAGGACTTGCACGCGTCTCCTTTAGTTCAACCAATCTTTATTGACTTTGTTCGATTCTTCTTAGTTGTAACTTGATCCATTTTGTTTGGTGGAAATTCCACTTTCAATTGCCCCTTAATCCCATCTGTTGCAATATGATTAGGATTACTTTGGTCTTGCATAACTTAGCTTCAACTCGGTTAGGATAACTTGGTCCCTTCCCAGCAGACACTCTACCCTTTCACCATTCTCTTTTCTGCCATTTGAATGTGTTTAGCTTGATCTAGTTCCATCACTTGTCTCCAGGGTTCACGCTGCACTGTTGCATAGATCTTCATGGCTCAATCGGGATAGATAGCTCGGTTTAGGCATCCAAGTGCCATTTTTCGTCTTGCCCCGTCGTTTGTCCCCTGACTTGCACTTAAATTTATTGAGTAAGGGCCATTGTTTATCTTAGCTCAATTTATTCAAAGTGTACTTCGGTATTCGTTCATTTTTTGGGTATCTCGGCCTACCTACATAGCGTATATGTGATAACCCTGTTCCGTATTATGCTAATTAACCTTAATTGTAATTGTGATTATGTGTTTGATATGATTTGGTGTGCCATTTATATGAATATATGTGGTTTTGAATTTCTATCTGTTCACCGTAAGAATATCTATTCAACTTACTGTTATAAACTGAAAATTGAAGGCCTTATCGGCCATAGAAATCGAAATTGACTGCGCCATTGTGATTGGCGTAATTTTTAGAGCCTACAATGAAATTTAATTGAAAATTGATTCGGATCAAAATAATTAGATTTAGAATGATTAATTAAGTGCCATTAATTGTTTATAATCAAATTTGATTAAGTAAGGCTATAAAAGCGCCATTATACACTCAATTCCTCTCTTTTTATTCAACGTGGCTGATATTGCTCTAAGGAAGGAGAGTGAGGGCCGACTAGAGAGAAAAGAGGGAAACAATTGGAGATTTGAGCAAGAGACTTGGAAATCTTGAAGATTAACTCAAGAATTGGCTAGAATTTGGGTGCTTGAAGCTCCTAGGTGAGTAAATTTTTAGATTTTAGTTTGTAACTTTGTGAATTCAAAGTTGAATGGTGATCAAGAACATGAATTGAGTTAGTTTTGATGAATTGGGAGTCAATATACACATGCATGTAAGAGATTGCCATGAATTGTATGTTTGAGCTTGAAATTTGCATGAGCTAGCACGAATAATGTTGAACATGGAGAATTGGGCACCAATCTTCACATGCATGCATAATTTTCATGGGTTCCATAATGATAAGTGTCATTTGCATGATTTGAAATAGAAATGAGGTCAAAAATTTGCATGCATGTTTGAATATGGAAGATATGGAGCTCATATGAGGGTTGAATGCATGAGCCTTGATTATACTAAAGAAATGTTGATAAATTTTGAAGATTGGACCATGATTTTGAGCAATTGGCCTCATATTGTTTGTGTACTCATGATATATAATGTGTTTCCCAATTTTGGTACCTTAATTCGAGCTTTGGAGCCTTTGAATGCAAATTTGAAGCTCAAGAACAGTTCTGGAAAACCTAGAATTTGGCATGTTCGCTCAAGCGGGGAAAGCGCCGCTCGGGTGTGAAATGCAAGCTCCCAGAACTTTTTGCAGACATGGATGTCCGCTCGAGCGAGGAGATTCACGCTCGAGTGGGGAGCCATGTAGTGAGACTTTCAGCTCGAGCGCTCGAATTCACGCTCGAGCATAAAAATGAGGTAACCAGTACTTTTGCAGACCTAATGGGTCCACTCGAGCGGGAAAGTCCACGCTTGAGCGGGGACCCCTGTTTCAGAAAATTTGTAAAAGTGTTCTGTGTTTCATTTTCCATTCTTTTTCACTTCTAAGTACTCTTGGGCATGCATTGAGCATTATGAATGAATTAAATGGATAAGAAAGAAGCCTAAGAGGGATGTGTGAATTAAGAACAGATTGAATTGTTTGTGATCCATATGCGTTATGTATGTGTAGGGTCAAGCTCAATGGTGAATCCACCGGCAAAACATTGTGAGTAATATCTTAATAAAGATATTTTAAAGTATGTTATTTGTCCAATTACTTATTTCCCTATGAGTCTTATAAGTTGTTAATTTGAATTGTGGACGAATGTTTGCTATGCCATATGGTTGGGCCTAAGCCCGTTTGATATGAATAATAGTCTGACTCGAATGATAGTCTGACACATGAATGAATGGGTAAGAGGCTGTTGGACATGAATGAAGGGGCGAGAGGCCGTTGGACATGAATGAATGGGCCAGAGGCCATATGACATGAATGGATGGGCCAGAGGCCGTATGACATGAACGAATGGGCCGAAGGCCGTTTGACACAAATGATTGGGCCAAAGGCTGTCGGATAGGAACGATTAGGCCCAAGGCCGTCTGTTGTACATTGTTATAGTGTATCTTCTTTATTCGATATTATTCACCGGGCTTTCGCTCATGCTCATTCATGTGTATGTAGGTGAGCCAAGGGATGTCCAAACCCAGCCTTGGTGAAATATGTGGGAAGCAGTCAAGGTTTTCAAGAGTCAGCCCAACATCTCACACACAAGACTTGTCTTCGCCTCTTTTGTTCTTTTTTTATAATTTTGTTATGTTGGCGAAAACATTGGATCACTTTTGTATATAAACTTTGGGTTTGACTAACTTGAACTTGAATGATCCTGTATGTACAGTTTGTATGTTAATTTCCCTTTGATGTGAGTTATTAACGAATACTTATGTAGAATGTTATGATGTGCATATAAGCACAGCTCTATGGACAAAGTTTTAAATATTTGCTTCTGTTTGGCCTCTTTACTCTGATGAGTTATGTCTTATTCAGTTTGAGGCCGTAGGTAATCTCTAGATTACTGGCCGGTTATGTCCTTAACCCATAGGGGCTGGTTCAGGTCATGACAAAGTGGTATCAGAGCACGAGTTAATAACTCACACACTTGTCCAAATGAGCAATAAGCGTCTAGAAAAGATCTAGGATGCATTCATGTGGTAAGTATGAATTTGAAAGCATCAAGAATATGCTTAAATGTTTTAATATGAATGATTATGTGCTATAAGTTTGTGATTTGCTTGCATTGCAAATTATTTGAATATATATGCTCTTTAGTATATGCATACTTGTGAATCTTTTATATAAAGTATAATGCAAGTCTAATCAGATGGCGAGAACAAGAGGTGATGATATAGAGGAGTCCTCTACTGCTAGAATGGATAGGGTGGAAAGATTAATCCAGGAAATGGTAGAAACATTGAGGCAAGAATAACAGTGACAGCAACCACATCCTCCACCTCCTCCTCCAGCACCACCTGTGCTAGACTTACAGCATGATGACCAAATAATAGCTCTCACCAAGGAGTTTAAGAAAATGAAACCGCCACAGTTTCATGGGGGATTAGCTCCATTAAAGGCCGAAGCGTGGGTTCTCGGCATCGAAACGCTATTTGAGGTGTTCCCTTGTTCGGATACACAGAAAGTGCTTCTAGCCAACTTTATACTAGAAGACGAAGCAAGAAGATGGTGGATGTTAATGCGTGAAAATCATAAAGATGTTGACTGGGCAAAATTCTTGGAAGTTTTCTAGGATAAGTACTTCCCTCAATGTGTCCGTGACAGGAAAGTACCGGAGTTCATGGAACTTAGGCAAGACCGCATGACTGTAGCTGAGTATGAGGCCAAATTCACTGAATTGACCAGGTTTGCACCACATGTGATCGATACTGATTATAAGAAAGCGAGGCATTTTGAAGGTGGGCTTCGAAGCGACATTTTAGAAAGGGTGAATGTCCTGAAGCTAGAAACCTATATTGGGGTACTAGACCGGGCCATAATATCAGAAGCTAATGTAGCTAGACAAACTAAACCAACAACAAACTGGAAAGGTAGTAAGAGACAAGGCTTCTTTTCGAAGAAGAAATTTTTGAAGAAGCAGAATATGGGCTCCTCGTGTACTTCTAACCCTTCCCGAGACACATCCCTAATGTGTAATATTTGCAGTAAAAGGCATCGTGGGGTTTGTTATCGTGTGTCAGGAGGTTGTTTTAAATGTGGCAAACAAGGGCATATGGCTAGAGACTGTAACCAGAATAGTGGGAAACTAGCCGCTAGCTCAACTGCATCAATCCTGAAGCCGGGAAATACTATGAGATCTACTACCACCGGGGATACCGTGAGGCAAGGGAGAGTTTTCGCGCTTGTTCCGGGCGATACATGAAATGCTAACGCAGTTGTCTCAGGTGCTATTTTTATATGTAATCAGGATGCTTTTGTGTTGATTGACTCCGGATCAACGCACTCTTTCGTAACATGTGCATTTTCATCTAGACTGAGTAGACCTCTAGAATTATTGCCATATCTACTATGTGTGTCTGGTCCATCTGGGGAATCTGTATTGTGTGAATGTGTATATCATTTTTGTGACATGCGAATTGGGAATGCTATTTTGTATGTGGATTTGTTGCCCTTGAACTTTAGGCACTTTGATATAATTCTGGGCACAGACTGGTTAACTATATATTGTGCCACCATTGATTGTGTGACGAAACGGGTTGTGTTTAGACCACCAGAACAGGAAGAAATTGTGTTTGTGGGTGACGGGGTAGTACCTCCACCTTACTTAATATCTGTAATGAAGGCATGTAAACTGATAAGGAAAGGGTGCCAGGGTTATTTGTGTTATGTGTTGTCTGAACAATATGTGAATGTTGAATTGAATAGTATCCCTATTGTTAGAGAATTTCCAGATGTGTTTCCAAATGAATTACCAGGGGAATTGGTGGATAGGGAGATAGAGTTTACAATTGAGATTATGCCAGGCACCCAGCCTATTTCTAAAACTCCCTACAGAATGGCTACTTCTGAAATGAAAGAACTGAAAGAATAGTTGCAAGACTTGCTTAACAAAGGATTTATCCGACCTAGTGCTTCACCATGGGGTGCATCGGTGTTGTTTGTGAAAAAGAAAGACAGAACCTTATGCTTGTGTATCGACTATCGAGAATTGAACAAGGTAACAATAAAGAATAAATATCCCTTACTCCGTATTGATGACCTGTTTGACTAGTTGCAAGGATCACAAGTGTTTTCCAAAATTGATTTGAGATCCGGGTACCACCAGTTGGAAGTAAAGGCAGAAGACGTTGAGAAAACCGGATTCAGAACGAGGTATGGTCATTTTGAATTTCTTGTTATGCCATTTGGAGTGACTAATGCTCCGGCAGCGTTTATGGACTTAATGAACCGAATTTTTAAAACCTACCTTGACGAATTTGTTACGGTTTTTATTGATGACATTTTGATATACTCTAAGAATAGACTTGAACATGAACATCATTTGAGTACCGTCCTGCAAACACTTAGAGAAAAGAAATTATTTGCTAAACTAAAGAAGTGTGAGTTTTGGTTGGATGAAGTTATTTTCTTAGGGCATGTTATCAACAAAGAGGGGATTTCAGTGGACCCACGGAAAATAGAGGCAATTGTGAATTGGCCTACATCGACAAATGTGATAGAAGTCCGCAGTTTCATGGGCTTAGCCGATTATTATAGGAGATTTGTGAAAGACTTTTCAAGGATAGTTGTACCTCTTACCTAACTGACACGCAAAGGGCAACCATTTGAATAGAATGACAAAAGAGAATCTGCCTTTCCTGAACTAAAAATGAGACTGACCACTGCACCAGTATTGACATTGCCCACAGGTATGGAAAACTTTGTAATTTTTAGTGATGCATCTTACAAGGGTTTGGGTTGTGTACTAATGCAAAACTGAAGGGTAATCACTTACGCCTCTCAGCAGTTGAGACCACATGAGAAGAACTACCCAACACATGACTTAGAATTGGCCGCAGTTGTGTTTGCTCTAAAAATCTGGCGGCACTATTTGTACGGGGAAAATGTGAAGTCTACACAGATCACAAGAGCCTGAAATGCGTCTTTACACAGAAAGAGCTCAATATACGGCAGAGGAGATGGCTTGAATTGTAAAGGATTATGACCTTGAAATCCAATATCACCTCGGGAAAGCTAATACAGTTGCTGATGTCCTAAGCGGAAAGTCGATAGGGAGTATGGCTTATTTTCTTACTGAACAGAAAGAGATCTGGCAAGATTTTGAGAAGTCTGAGATTGAAGTGGTATTGTGTGAACAAGGCGGATTGATAGCCGCTTTTTCAGTCGAGCTGGCGATCATTGATGAGATTAAACAGAAACAAAAAGATGATGAATTCCTCAAGAAAGTGATTGATGAATTTTAGACAAGTCTGAAAGCAGAGTTCAACATCGACGACGAAGTGTTGAGATTTCGAAACGGAATGTGTATCCTAGATATTCCGGAAGTAAAGAAAAGGGTTCTAGATGAAGCCCATAAATCAGTGTTTGCTATGCATCCGGGTAACAATAAAATGTATCGGGACTTGAAACAAAGCTATTGGTGGCCTAAAATGAAGAAAGAAATTGCAGAATATGTGTCCGAATGTCTTCAATGTCAGCAAGTTAAAGATGAACATCAGAAACCGGGCGGTCTACTTTAACCACTCCCTATTCCTGAATGGAAGTCAGAGCACGTGACTATGGATTTTGTTATTGGTCTACCTTAGACTCCTCGAGGTATGGATTCTATTTGGGTTGTAGTTGATAGACTGACTAAATCTATACATTTTCTACCTGTTAGAACTACATTTGATGCTTATAGACTGGCTACTATATATGTTGATGAGATTGTTCGTTTGCACGGAGTTTCGGTATCTATTGTCTCGGATAGAGATCCGAAATTTGTGTCTAGATTGTGGAAAAGTTTGCAAAGAGCTATGGGGACAAAATTGATGCTTAGTATTGCATTCCACCCACAAACAGATGGGCAATCAGAACAGACTACACAAACGTTAGAAGATCTGCTGAGAATGTGTACCTTAGATATTCAGGGGAGTTGGGAAGACTATTTGCCACTAGCAGAGTTTGCCTACAATAACAGCTTCCACTCCAGCATCGGTATGGCACCATACGAGGCTTTGTATGGTAGAAGGTGTAGATCACCAATTTGTTAGACAGAAGTCGGGGATAGAGCTCTTCTTGGGCTTGAAATTGTGCAAGACACTTCAGAGAAGATCAAAATAATCCAACAGAGGCTCAAAACAGCTCAGGACCAACAAAAGAATTACGCAGATGTTCAAAGAAGACCTCTCGAGTATGAGGTTGGTAACAATGTGCTCATCCGTGTGACTCCGATAAAAGGCCAAGTCAGGTTTGGAAAGAATGGTAAGTTGTCGCCCTATTACATTGGGCTGTTTCAAATTCTGGAAAGGCTTGGCCCAGTTGCTTATAGAGTCGCTCTGCCACTCGGATTCGAGCAAATCCATAATGTGTTTCATGTATCAATGTTGAGGGGTTATCTTCGAGATCCGTTTCATGTGATTGATTATCACCGGGTAGCTCTTGATGAAAATATGGAGTACGCCGAGTGGCTGGAACGAATCATTGACCGGCAGGTAAAACAATTGAGAAGCAAATCCATCCCAATGGTGAAAGCGGAATGGAAAGAACACTATGGGACGGATGCCACGTGGGAAAAAGAGGATGAAATGCGACTATGCTATCCACATTTGTTTCTCGACGAAGGTAAAATAAGTTTGGAGGACCAAACTTCCTAAAGGGGGGGAAAACTGTTATAACCATGTTCTGTATTATGCTAATTAACCTTAATTGTGATTGTGATTATGTGTTTGATGTGATTTGGTGTGCCATTTATATGAATATATGTGGTTTTGAATTTCTATCCGTTCACCGTTGGAATATCTATTCAACTTACTGTTATAAACTGAAAATTGAAGGCCTTATCGGCCACAGAAACTGAAATTGACTGCGCCATAGTGATTGGCGTAATTTTTAGAGCCCACGGTGAAATTTAATTGAAAATTGATTCGGATCAAAATAATTAGATTCAGAATGATTAATTAAGTGCCATTAATTTGTTATAATCAAATTTGATTAAGTGGGGCTATAAAAGGGCCATTATAAACTCAATTCCTCTCTTTTTATTCAACTTAGCTGAGATTGCTCTAAGGAAAGAGAGTGAGGGTCGGCTAGAGAGAGAGAGAGAGGGAAACAATTGGAGATTTGAGCAAGAGGCTTGGAAATCTTGAAGATTAACTCAAGAATTGGCTAGAATTTAGGTGTTTGAAGCTCCTAGGTGAGTAAATTCATAGATTTTAGTTTGTAACTTTGTGAATTCAAAGTTGAATGGTGATCAAGAACATGAATTGAGTTAGTTTTGATGAATTGTGAGTCAATATACACATGCATGTAGGAGATTGCCATGAATTGTATGTTTGAGCTTGAAATTTGCATGAGCTAGCATGAATAATGTTGAACATGGAGAATTGGACACCAATCTTCACATGTATGCATAATTTTCATGGGTTCCATAATGATAAGTGTCATTTGCATGATTTGAAATAGAAATGAAATCAAAAATTTGCATGCATGTTTGAATATGGAAGATATGGAGCTCATATGAGGGTTGAATGCATGAGCTTGGATTATACTAAAGAAATGTTGATAAATTTTGAAGATTGGACCATGATTTTGAGCAATTGGCCTCATATTGTTTGTGTACTCATGATATACAATGTGTTTCCCTATTTTGGTACCTTAATTCGAGCTTTGGAGCCTTTGCATGCAAGTTTGAAGCTCAAGAACAGTTCTGGAAAACCCAAGATTCGGCATGTTCGCTCAAGCGGGGAAAGCGCCGCTCAAGCATGAAATGCAAGCTCCCAGAACTTTTTGGAGACATGGATGTCCGCTTGAGCGAGGAGATTCATGCTCGAACGGGGAGCCATGTAGTGAGACTTTCAGCTCGAGTGCCCGAATTCACGCTCGAGCGTAAAATTGAGGCAACCAGTACTTTTGCAGACCTAATGGGTCCGCTCGAGCGGGAAAGTTCACGCTCGAGCGGGGTGTAAAAGTGTTCTGTGTTTCATTTTCCGTTCTCTTTCACTTCTAAGTACTCTTAGGAATGCATTGAGCATTATGAATGAATTAAAAGGATAAGAAAGAAGCCTAAGAGGGATGTGTGAATTAAGAACAGATTGAATCGTTTGTGACCCATATGCGTTGTGTAATGTGTAGGGTGAAGCTCAAGGGTGAATCCACTAGCAAAACACTGTGAGTAATATGTTAATAAAGATATTTTAAAGTATGTTATTTGTCCAATTACTTATTTCCCTATGAGTCTTATAAGTTATTAATTTAAATTGTGGACAAATGTTTGTTATGCCATATGGTTGGGCCTAAGACTGTCTGACATGAATAATAGTCTGACTCGAATGATAGTCTGAAACATGAATGAATGGGCGAGAGGCCGTTGGACATGAATGAATGGTAGGGTGAAGCTCAAGGGTGAATCCACTAGCAAAACACTGTGAGTAATATGTTAATAAAGATATTTTAAAGTATGTTATTTGTCCAATTACTTATTTCCCTATGAGTCTTATAAGTTATTAATTTAAATTGTGGACAAATGTTTGTTATGCCATGTGGTTGGGCCTAAGGCTGTCTGACATGAATAATAGTCTGACTCGAATGATAGTCTAACACATGAATGAATGGGCGAGAGGCCGTTGGACTTGAATGAATGGGCCAGAGGCCGTATGACATGAATGAATGGGCCAGAGGCCGTACGACATGAACGAATGGGCCGAAGGCCGTTTGACACAAATGATTGGGCCAAAGGCCGTCGGATAGGAATGATTAGGCCTAAGGCCGTCTGTTGTACATTGTTATAGTGTATCTTCTTTATTCGATATTATTCACTGGGCTTTCTCTCATGCTCATTCCTGTGTATGTAGGTGAGCCAAGGGATGTCCAAACCCAGCCTTGGTGAAATATGTGGGAAACAGTCAAGGTTTTGAAGAGTCTGCCCAACGTCTCACGCACGAGACTTGTCTTCGCCTCTTTTGTTCTTTTGTTATAGTTTTGTTATGTTGGCGAAAACATTGAATCACTTTTGTATATAAACTTTGGGTTTGACTGGCTTGGACTTGAATGATCCTATATGTACAGTTTGTATGTTAATTTCCCTTTGATGTGTGTTATTAACGAATAGTTATGTGGAATGTTATGATGTGCATATAAGCACAGCTCTATGGACAAAGTTTTAAATATTTGCTTCCGTTTGGCCTCTTTACTCTGATGAGTTATGTCTTATTCGGTTTGAGGCCGTAGGTAATCTCTAGATTACTGGCCGGTTATGTCCTTAACCCATAGGGGCGGGTTTGGGTCATGACAGTATAGCTCGATCCTCTATCCTGGCATGGCGCCCAATTGATGCAATTAGTTTAACTTTGCATTTGGTGGAATGGGTGCGGGGCCTGAAAACTTGATATTCCAAAAGCTTAATCAATTTTGTAAGTTTTGCTTACTTTTGGTGGAAGTGCTTAGTGGGCCATGCCTTGTTTCATATGCATGATCATAGCATGCATATTCTTTTGCTTGAAAACTCTACATGTGCATTAACTAAGCAACCAATTGGTTTTCAATATATTATTTAATATGTTTATTTCCATTGTTTGGTGCTTTGAATTGAAAAAAACAATCTTGGCTAGTTTGTTATAGGCCTACTCTTGCTCGGTCATCAAACATATTTGCATAGCTCAATCTCCCATGTAGACACCACATTTATGACTGCCCTTCAGACTTGGGCACCACCGATTGATCACCCGATGATGAATTTATATGCTTGTCAATCACTCGATTTCCTCAGCAGAAAGCCTCGATTTTGAGCCTTAAAAGCCTATAAACCTTGCACCATTTTTGAACCAAAACAACAGTTTTCCAAGCCTGACCACCCAAGAGTCCATAGGTGCATGCACTACACCAGCTGTTTCTATGCTGATATTTCTGAGGGAGTAACATAATTTTCTATATATACTTGACCCCCTCTCAAAAAATTAGCTTAGAAAAATTCGGAGAAGAAAAATTCTTAGCCAATGTTTCTCTCTCTCTCTACCGTGCAACCTATACACACCTTACCTAGACTTCTTTAGAAAAGTTTTTTAAGGCCCCTTTGCTGAGGTACTTGAGCTTGCATCTTAGCTCTTGAGGGTGTGAAATTGGTGGTTTATAACTCAAAGGGTCACTCATCTTCAAGTGGTATAACTCCTAGCTCTTTTGCACAATTTCTTTCCTATCTTTTCTTCCTATTTTTGGACTCTTTTTCCACTGTGTTTATGGGCTAAAACTTATGGTTAAAAGCTATCAAAGGTAGAGGGTTTAACTACCCTTCTTCGAACCTTACTTCTTAAACTTTTACCTTTGTGTTTCCTATCTCTTCATCAACTTTTTTGAGCTTTTTCCACTGATTTTCAGAGATTTTCAAAGGCTAAAAACACTATTTTGAAGTCCCAGAAATGGAGGGGTTAGCCACCCCTCTTTTGGCTTTGTTTGCTAACTTAATTGCTCCATTACTTTATCTTGTTTTATAGCTATTTTTACTTTAATTCCAGCATTGTTTCAGCCGAATTTAGCACTATTTTAGGTTGTATATCTCATTTTTGCTTTGCATAGCAAGCATGTAGTGCAGTGGTCCTCATAGGTTTGGTGTTTCAGGCATTAGACACCAACCTATTTGAATTGATAGCATTTATTTAGTGTTTTCCATGCTTGTGTTCACCTCTAATCACCTCTGCAACCTCCCTTTTTTTTTTGGCTTTTTTTCTTTGCTTTGAGAGTTGTTTCAAATGAGTATTGTTTAAGCTTGAGATAGATATCCTTGTGCTTAATGGTTTAATCTCTTCAGAGGTTCGTTACCAAAGGCATGACATCTCCCTCATGCCCAAAACAAGTTCTTGTTTGACATTCTTCTCCTTTTAGTGGACTTAAGTATCATTTTTGGACTAAAATGACTACGGAATGGAAAGGTAATTGAAGGAGGTAATAAAATTGACTAAAATGGAACAAGATAATAAAATCAAGTTTGGGGTTCAATCAGTTGAACCCATTGAGTCTCGAATCATTTCAATACTTGTTAGTGATGAAAATGACTCAAGATTCAAGGTCAACCACTCGCCTTGATCAATTCCATGATAGGGAGGAGGTTCATGAGTCTTTCCTTGTCATTTATCGAAATTGTATCCCATGATTCATAAGTTATCATGCAATGAATTTGCATCGATTGATGGTTTGTGAATCAAGCCTACCCCTCCTTTGATCTGTTTGATGATAAGGAGAGGCAGGGTGGACAAACATCCCCTGAAAAATACTCTATTTGTGCTTTGTTTCATGTCTGTTGCATCCGGGCAATACCAAACATTAGTGGCTGATCGGCTACTTTAATGTATGGTCGACCACTTCTTGTGGCCGGCCAACCACCTTTTGTAACCAAGGAGTGTCCTTTTTCCTACAGAGCAGAGCAAAGGCTGAGGCAAAAAAAAAAAAAATTAGTTCAATTTTCTGACTATGCAACAAAAGCATTCTGGCAGCAGAACAGAGAGCATTTTCGGATGGAAATCTGCATTCATGCATGAACCATCTCTCGTCTCTCGAGGCCCGTTAAAATTATGTTTAATTGTAGTACATTGTACCTAAAGTAGTGGGCGCGTAACTAATTAGGTAATTCAGTTAATTTGTATTAATTAGTTAGAATAGCTAGTTAGTTTTGTGTGGTACTTAATTAATTAGCTAGAGTAGTCGGTTAATTTGTGGCGTTGTAATAATTAGCTTTGTTAGCTAGGACATTCATTTGGAACCTCCAGCACGAGGGCAAATATATAATAATGCGTGTATATCTTCCAACCCCCATTGTTTCTCCCTTTTATTTACCCGCTTATAATGGATAGCATAGAACATCATGTTTCTTTTAGCATTTTTCATGATTTGCATCCATTTGTCTTGTATGCGTAAGGTTTAGTTCATCATTCGTCATTTATTACTTCCTTGAACACATGTGCCATCGCATGCTACCAAAGTGATTTACATGATATATTAGACAACCGAATCTATTAGTTGCATTTTTTGCATGTGTTGCATTAGTAATTTACATCGTTAGCATCATGTATTTTTTCTAACTATTTTCTCTTTTTTGGCTCGCCTCGGATATTGGGGTAAGCACTTATTGCTTTAGCATATCGCATGTGTGTGATTGTTGTCTTATCAAGCATGTTTTCCATGAGGCTAAGTGCTTAAGTGATATACCTATTTGAATTCCTGTGGATGAAGGCCAATTGCTCAAATTGGGATAGTTTTTTTCAAATGTACATATGGGATCACTTTTTCAAGTGGTACATATTCAAAACCTCTTTTCAAACAAACATGAAATCAAAGTGTTCCAACTTTTGTAAATTAGTCTATACTTGTGTTGAACACATAGTAAATTAGCCTAAGTAATTGGAACAAGAGCATATAATGTAAATAAGAGCCACATCATGATTAGTATAGGCGAATCTTTGATTAGGCGAGTGGTGTGCTCAATTCATGACCTTCCCCTCTCATACCTAAGTTCCCGAGCCGAGATACTTTGGTGATGATAGATAAATGGCCTTTGGCATGAGTCTCAGGTTTCCTAAATTTCCCAAAAACATTTAGGTGCGACTCTGTAATCTGGCAAAGTAGTCCATTTTTGGCATTTTGATTCAAAATTGATTTTCTAAAAGAATTGCCAGATTTGGACTCATTTGTGTTTATCTATTCCACATTGCACTTGTGGAATCAGATTTAGAATCACGGGAGTCCGAACTATAGGGCAATTGTATCGGAAAGAAGCACGAAACGTAAGATACAGTTTCTAGCCACTCTGCTGGGGAAATAAGAGAACTTGACTTGAAATTCATGATGTGAAATTTTGTCTATAAATATATGTTCTTTGCATTTGCATTTGCAATGTTACTCTAAGTCACTATGCTTTCTATCTGCTATTCCTGGACGGCTTGCCGAAGGCTTGCCCAAAATCTTGCCAAAATGCTGACCGGTCGTGGGCTATACCATGTTGGAAACACAACCCTTGGATCTGGACTACCATGGTACCGTTTGATCCTCCTTTCACTTTTCGATGTTAGATGTGGGAGATATGTTAGGTAGTCTTGCTGAGGTACCATCCTCGACCATTTAGCCTAGTTGGATATAGTAAAGCCATAGCGACTGTTCCAAAACTAGGACAAGATGCGCACCTGTTGCAAGATTGCGTAAAACTGCTTGATTGAAGTAGTGAAACCCTACTTCATCACAAAACCAGGACAGGGTAACCCTACCCCCTCATAGGGGTGTTTTGGCCCTCTCTTAACTGGTATGTGCTTTAGAGTGAAACTATACGGAATGTGTAGAATACAGTATGGAGTGTTGTTCTACAGCTTTGATCATGTCTGTATTGATAACTCTTAGTTGAGGTGCTGTGCGGTTTCTGATTACTGTTCTTTTGCTTTATTTCTTTTGCTAGGTAGCTTTGATCATGTTTGTATTGATAACATCTTAGTTGAGGTGCTGTGCGGTTTCTGATTACTGCTCTTTGGCTTTATTTCTTTTGCTAGGTAGCTTAAACCATAGCTTCAGAAGGTTCTGATATCCCCCAAGTACTCTGGACCTGCGTCGAAAGACTTTGCAAGGTCGGGGATCTTGTTCGGGGACAGCCTGTGTTTACCTCACTATCACCGGTTACAAGGTGAAGAACGGTCAGGCAGAATTCACCAGTCCAGTTCTTACAGCAATCACCTCTCAGCTCACCTGTGTTCAGCCCGGTTCATGAACAAGCATCTACTTCCAGTTCAGATCAAGAACAGTCACCTATTCCGCTGGCACAGTATCCCCCGACAAATATGGAGGACTTAATACTCCAGCTGCAACAGACAATTCAGACATTACAGCAGGACGTAGCCTGTCAGCCCGGTGTCACTGCTAATACTGCCACTGCTCAAGATCCACAAACCCAGGGTAATCCAGTTTTCCCAGTCCCAGCAGAATCCATCCTATCACAAGCTTCCAAAGCCCATATTTATCAAACTAAGGCACCATTCGAATTCGAGGTTGATCCTACTTCGCTCAAAGTCAACAAACTAGAGAAGTTGTTCAAAAAAGCGCAAAGAGTTAACTCCATTCCAAACATAGACGATGGATACACTGAATCGGCAATTACATTACTAGAGCAGTTCAAGATGCCGCACATTGATCGATTTGATGGTTCCGGGGACCTGATGGTTCACTTACGACTGTTTTCAGATATCTTATGGTCGATGGGCTTAACTAGACTGCAAAAGCTATCTCTTTTTGGTTGCACTATGTTGGGTATAATGGCCATTTGGTACGCCAAGTTGGAAGATTTACTAAAATAGACCTGGGAGGAGTTAGCCTAGTCCTTCATTACTTAGTACTCTTACAATACATAAATCGAGGTCACAACCCGTGATCTCGAGGCGCCGCACCAAGAGCCAAAGGAGGGCTTCTCCGAGTTTGTATTGAGATGGAGAGCCAAAGCATCCATGATGACTGTTCGACATTCAGAGAAAGATCAGATCAGAATGGTTGTCTGAAATCTGCATGGCAAGTTATTGTATAAAATGATTGTTCTTCCCCTATTTACATTCAAAGAACTTCATGAAATGGGGTTCAAATCGAGGATGCCATGAAGTAGGGAATTATCACTGATGATAAGGAGCCAGCTAAGAGGCTATTTGTTTGCAGTTCCAATGCTACCAGTGATAGCACAGCTGCGAGGCAATCAGATGTAAGTGTTATCACCACAACAAAAATTGCCGACCCCTTCGCCAACCAAGGCCCTCAAACACAATCCAACCCTACTCAACCTCCAGGTAGAATTTATTACCCACTATACATGACCCTATCCAAAGCTATGTAGGTGCTGATTAAGAAAGAGTGCCTCATGCCCTTAGCACCTCGCCCACTTCTTGGTTGTCTTCCACGCAAGCATAACCCCACAAAATATTGTGTTTTTCACCAGTAGCACGGTCATGACACTGACCAATGCTTTCGCTTGCATCATGAAATTTATGATCTCATTGACAACAAAGTCATTGCTCCACCTCAGAAACCAAATGTAACCACAAATCCGCTCCCGGCCCATAACCAGGTCCCCTCACCTCAAAACCTTAACCTTATCCATACATTGGCCACCTCTTATAACCCTAGTGTATATATTACCCCCTCTCACCTAGCAAAACCTATGTTGTTCATTCTTGCGGGCATAGATTTGTGCATGATGGGCGTATCTAATTGACAACCTAAGCCTCACAATGGGGTGTCTCGGGGACCTATTTGATAGGGCATATGATCCGAGTTGCTATGTCGTGCCAAACACTCAAACCAGGCCCGAAGTGGTGTTACCAACCTCGGTGGAGATTAATATGGTTAGGGAGGATGGCCCGAGCCAAGGGTTGAACAACCTGGCAGATCTTGAAGAAGATCTAGACAACCTGCAGTTCTTCAATAAGCATAATCAAGGAGATATACAGATGGGGTGGTTTGACCTGGACGGATCGACTGATAATACCGAATGGCTGAGTGACGAGCCAAACCAAGAAGAAGAAGCTGGGATGCCAGAGGGAAAGAAAGTTGAAATAATTGTGGTAGCTAGAAAGGCTGATGAAAAGGAAAAACTTCCAGAGGGCACATGTGTGGGAAAATCAATCCAGGAATTGGGTCTGGCAAAGACTACACATACTGAACAAGAAGCTGGACTGAGGTAGGTTGACAGAGAAAGAATTGAAGACAGCTAGAAAACCGCAAACGTATGTCTCTTCTAGGGAGACATTTGTATTGTGAAGATGATTCAGATGGAGCCAAATAATTGTTTGATGGTAGCTGATGGAGAGTGGTGGGATGATAATGATTTGTATCTGGCCCATACTGATGAAAACTGGGGGGACTGCATCTCAGATAATACACGGTATGTTGAGGAGATACACCATCTTACCCAAAGTGGACAATACTTTAAGCCACCACACCTAGATCAAGCAAAGCCATTAGGAAAGGACAAGGAGGCCGAGAAATAGAAGAAGAAGCAACTAGTAGAGGAGCTAGTTTTGAAGCGGCATAAGAAAATCCAAGCTGATATCTCTATCTAGGGGCTCCTTATGGCTTCACAGTGCACCAATATGCAGTATTGTTGGCGATGAACAAGGCTAAATTGTCCATTGATACTACACCCGAGTAACTTGTGGGCCTGATCTTTCCAAGTGGTGCCAAGCCAATGCTCACTTTCTCTGACAAAGAGTTGTCGCTGGAAGGCTTGGCTCACAACAAGCCATTATACATTTCTATGGAATGTAGAGAGAAGTGGGTGCCAATGATGTTAGTAGATACTGGTTTGGCCATTAATAAATGTCCTTCCCGTACTGCCTATGTGGTTGGCCTCAAACAGGTAGACTTTATCCCCACAGCCCAGGTGATACGAGCGCATGATAACACAAGCAGAGAGGTCATGGGTATAGTGAAAGTGCGGGTTCACGTAGGCCTGTCAGAGCAAGAGATCGAGTTCCACGTCTTGGATATGCCAGCTACCTTTAACCTGTTGTTAGGGAGGCCTTGGTTATATCACATAAAAGCTGTCTCTTCCACCCTCCATCTGATGTTGAAGTATCCTCATGAGGGAGGGATAACAATAGTTTTTGGGAACTCATCTATCCATCCACCTCCAAGGGTGAATACGCCAGTGCTAGAGATCAACCATAGCGACGAGGATGTATTCCTCTCGAGATTCACTATGGCGGAAGCTCGAGTAGTGCAAACCATTCTGGCCGTGAACGAAGGCATGTACGTCTATGCCCAGTCCATCTACTTCACGAATAAACTGTGGCACATTCTGGGACTGGGAATGGGACTTGGACACAGCAGTCGAAAAGGTGTTACAGCACTGGCAGAAGTGCCACACAACCCGCATGCCTTTGGACTGGGCTACGTGCCTACCAAAGAGGACTGGATAAGAAAGGAGGAAGAGATGAGGGGTATAACCAAGGCTAAGAGAGCTAGCAAGCATTATGAGCTCGTCTACAGGCCAATCCGGGGGACATTGAACGACCATTTTGTTCGAGAGGCTGAGGATTTCCCTTTTTGCGGCTTTCCTGAGCCTTGGGTAAATTCCTTGAAAAAATGTGTCTCGGGATTCGAGATCTTCTTTGATCTATAGCTGCAGGACAATGATAATGACAGGGCTGAACCAAGCATCAAAGCTAGCTAGAGCACATAAGATGACTCAAACAACAGCGAGCTTATAGTAGAGTAGCACCGGCCAATCTCCTGACAGATCTTGCGACCGACACGCAGAACTTGGGGGATAACATTGCTGTGTCCATCATCGTGGAAGAACCGAGTGTGGACCCAACCAGTGGTAATTTGGATGCATTGAGGGCAACATGTCTTACTTGACAACTGGAAAAGGACTATCTTTCCAGTTCTGAATTGGGTGATGAGCCAGAATCTAATTCCACCAAGTCTGGGGAGTCGAAATCAAATTCAAGTCAGTCTAGGGAGTCCGAGTTTGGTATTCCCGGAGGTGGTAACCTAGATGCCAAGGTCCTATCGAGGTCCTCATTTTCTTTTTCTTTTGAGTCTATTATAACCGAAGAGTCCAAAGTTATGAATGATAACTCTACAGATTTTGTGCCGTTGGTTTATTGCATTGACCAAGATTTTTAGAATTTTAATGAAAACGAAGAGGAAAAAATTCCTCTAGCTTTGAAAAAATTGATTAATCGAGAGGAGAAGAGACGTGCTAAGCCTTGCATTGATGAAATCATTGTCATTAATGTGGGTGCCGAGAAGGATCCACGCTTGGTCCAGATCGGGTCCATGTTGTCTTTGGAGGAATGTAAATGTTTAATCACTTTATTAAAAGATTTTAAAGATGTTTTCACGTAGTCTTACGAAGACATGCCTAGAATCGATCCTAAGATTGTACAGCACCGGATCACTCTTGACCTTGAGGCCCGACCAGTCAAACGAAAACTATGCAGAATTTGTCCGGATTGGGCATTGAAAATCAAGGAAGAGGTCACCAAGCAAATTGATGCAGGATTCTTGTTAGTATCCGAGTATCCGACCTGGTTGGCCAATATCGTCCCAGTGCTGAAGAAGGATGGCAGAATCTGGGTTTGTGTCAACTTTCAGGACTTAAACAGAGCCAGTCCAAAGGATAACTTTCCTATGCCACATATTGATGAGTTGGTAGACTTCACCGTGGGTCATGCATTGCTATCATTCATAAATGGGTTCTCTGAGTATAACTAGATTCTGATGGTACCGGAAGACAAGAAGAAAACTACATTCACCACACCATGGGGTATTTACTACTATTGAGTCATGCCTTTTGGGTTGAAGAATACTGGAGCTACCTATCGGAGGGCAGCAACCACCATCCTGCATGACATGATCCACAAAGAGGTTGAGGTGTACGTGGATGATATGATTGTCAAATCTAAAGAGCGAGAAGGCCACTACACTGCACTGGAAAAAAATTTTCAACTGATCAGGGAATACAGATTGAGGTTAAACCCATAGAAATGCACCTTTGGGGTGACGACAGGGAAAATACTGGGATTTCTAATCACACTGAGGGGAATTGTAGTAGATCCTTCCAAAATTAAGGCCATCTTAGAAATGCCACTACCAAGGACTGAAAAGGAAGTGCATGGCTTTCTGGGTAAAGTGTAATTCATAAGACGGTTTGTTTCAAAATTAACCTTGACTTGTGAACCACTGTTTGGTCTCCTGAAGAAAGGGAAGAAGTTCCAATGGGATGATCGATGTCAGTTCGCTTTCGAGCAGGTCAAGTAGTACCTCCAGAATCCGCCTTTGTTGTCGCTGCCAGAGTAGGGGAAGCCTTTGATTCTGTATTTGTTAGTAATGGACTCGACCATGAGATGCATGTTAGCTCAAGAATCGGAAGATAAGGTGGAGAAGGCCATCTACTAGTTGAGCAAGAAGATGCTAGCCTATGAGACTAGCTACACTTCCCCCGAGAAAGCTTGTTTAGCCTTGGTATGGGCTACCAGGAAGTTGAGGCACTACTTGTTAGCTCACTCTGTAATCCTAGTTTTGAGATTACATCCTATCAAATATCTCTTTGAGAAGCCGGCACTTACGGGTAGGCTAGCTCGTTGGTTGCTTCTTCTCTCTGAATTTGATCTTACTTATGTCACGCACAAATCAGTTAAAGGGACAACTATAGTGGAACTCCTGGAATACCACCTAGTGGAAGGAGATGAGGCAGTGGAATACCTGTTCCCAAACGAAGACATTCTGCAAGTGGAAGAGGAAACATGGACGATGTACTTTGACGGAGCGTCTAATCAATACGGTAATGGAATAGGTGTATTGTTGATTGCACTCGACAATTCCCATATACCCCTAGCCTTCAAACTCCAGTTCAAAGTGTCCAACAATGAAACAGAATACGAGGCATGTATTGCTAGTCTAGAAGATGCCCTAGAACTAAGGGCAATAAGGTTGGATGTCTTCGGAGACTCGAACTTGGTTGTTTTCAAGCGAACGGAGACTGGAAAGTCAAATAAGAGAAAATGAAAGATTATCATCGGGCCCTGGATATTCTGATTCCAAGATTTGAAAAACTGATATTCATGCATTTGTTAAGAGAGAACAATCAGTTCGCTAATGCGTTGGCAACTCTCTCATCCATGGTAGACATCCCGCTTGGAGTCAAGATGTGTCTGATTATTATCAAACAGAAATACACGTCGGCCTATGAAACCATCGCCGCGATAGATGAAGTTCAAGACAAGAACCCTTAGTTTTATGACATTTGGAACTTTCTAGGAAAAGAGACATATGGACAAGTTGAAGAAATATTATCCTTTCTCGCTAGGCAAAAAACCCGGAAGGGCGACCTAGGCAAAAAATTAGAGCATGAAAAATTAGAACTAAAGAAAAACTGAGCTTGCAAGGCAGAAAACCCTAAGGGGCGACTTTAGCAAAAGCTAGAGCGCAAAAAGAGAGAGTTAATACTCGAGTGAATCAGAACCGAACAACGTAAGGCTGATTCCCATCTTTGGGATACGTAGGCAACTGCTTCCTGGAGTTCGGCCGTAACCATCTCTAACTCAACTGTCCTATTCATTTATTTTGATCAAGCTATCTTTCTCTATTATTTGTTATCTCAGGTGTGTGATCTTCATCTTGGCAGAAAGGTTGGTTTGGTGAATGCAATTTGGGACAGTTACGATTTGTTGATTTGGGGCTATGCATCTTGAGGACTGATTCTGTGCGTCTTAGGTGGTGATCATTTTCAAAAATGGTTTTGAAAAGTTTTAATAAAAGTTGATTTTTCTCACAATTTTACCTTTTACAAGTTAGACCGTTTTGAGACCAAAAAGAAAATTTTTAGTGCTCACAACTTTAATTCCATTGATCTCAACACAAGTACATTCTCCATCTCTTTGATTAAATCAAAGTTTCTTTTATATCGTAAAACTTGAAAAGAAAAGTCAAAGCAATAAATAGGGGGATAGATGAGTCAGGTGTTCCTGCGTCCTTCGCTCATACTTGCGGAAGTCTCTGCCGCCAGAGGTGGCCCAACCTGTTCCTCGTCCCCAAGCCAAGCTAGGCACTCACCAGAAAGGGCATAACTGAAGCTAGGGGCAGGGACCAAAAGCTCTCTCGTCCTCCAAGCAATGAGGTACTGACTCAGGTTTGAACCACAAATTAGGAATGGAGCCAGGTATTTTACCCCCTCTTTTGGCCGAGTTTGATCATGTCCAAACTGGTATCTGAACCAGAAGAAAAAATAGAACACTCAATGTGCAAGGCTAATCAACTGTATGCCCGGTTCTCGGGACATGTTGTAGCTCCTCTCAGTCAAATTAAGCCAGGGACAAAGCCAAGTTATGTCAGCTGCAAATCTGCTACACATCCAGTTGATCACTATCCTTCAGTGGAAAAGTCTAATAGCCGTTGGCAGAAGAAGTAGGCTATTGCTGAATACTCAGGGCAAGGGTCCACTACTTTCAGCTTATCCATTAGCCATACCTAGGAAGGGATGAAAAATAACAGAGATTAAAGAATCGAGAGATATACGTTGAGAGAAAAGTAAAGAAAAGGGCTGAGAGGGAAAAATAGAGTGTGAGTGCCGAGTGATGTGAGAGCTATCAATAAGCAAGGGTGGGAAACAATACCTGAAGTAGCAGTGGAGTCCTTGCAAATCGAGTAGTCTCTCGCTTATGAAAAGCATCTAAACCAATCAGGGTTTGGGCCAAGGCCACACCAATGTAGCTCTTACCCTCTTTCAAGCATTAGGCCACCTCAATCAGCTTAATGTTGGCTCCGCCATAACTAGGGGCTAGAAGGAATTGCGTGAGCATACATAAACAGAGGACATGTTGTCGATTATCTCACCAGAGGAGGTCACCCCTATCATCGTTATCAAAAAATTGATGAATCAAGCCAGGTATATCTAGCTCCCCATTGTGAACCCACACATCAATCTTAAAGCTTGGGTATTGTCAAAGTGACGCTGATGCATGATCTTCTCACCACAACGGGACTCCATCAATGTTTGAAACTCTTCAAGAGTCAGACACATTTCTTATGTGTCAAAGCGAAAGACATGTGTAATTAGGTCTCAACATTGGACCACGACATGGAGGAACGGAAAACAAAGTGAAGTACAGCTCAATGAAAAAAGCGCGTTTATGCTAAAACCTCAGAAATTTACCTTTTCCGTGCTGTCCAAAGTGGCTATCTAGTCTTTAAGCTTCTTGGCAAGGAATATCTCCATTTGTGGAAGAAACAACAGCAAAAATAAGGTTTTGTCGAAGAATTTGCGGAGGAAGACCTTTTGTCGAAGATACGGCTATGAGTGGATGCCAGCTGTCAGCCAGCTGATGAACTACCACAATTGGTCGGCCGACCACATTTACTAGCCGACCGTCCCCTTTAGTGGTCGGCCGTCCATTATTGGTGTCCTAGCAGTTGGGCAGTATGTTTCTATTCTAGGTGTTATGTTTTGAGGTCATCTAAACCAATCAGGGTTTGGGCCAAGGCCACACCAATGCAGCTCTTACCCTCTTTCAAGCATTAGGCCACCTCAATCAGCTTAATGTTGGCTCCGCCATAACTAGGGGCTAGAAGGAATTGCGTGAGCATACATAAACAGAGGACATGTTGCCGATTATCTCACCAGAGGAGGTCACCCCTATCATCGTTATCAAAAAATTGATGAATCAAGCCAGGTATATCTAGCTCCCCATTGTGAGCCCACACATCAGTCTTAAAGCTTGGGTATTGGCAAAGTGATGCTGATGCATGATCTTCTCACCACAACGGGAGTCCATCAATGTTTGAAACTCTTCAAGAGTCAGACACATTTCTTATGTGTCAAAGCGAAAGACATGTGTAATTAGGTCTCAACATTGGACTGCGACATGGAGGAACGGAAAACAAAGTGAAGTACAGCTCAATGAAAAAAGCGCGTTTATGCTAAAACCTCAGAAATTTACCTTTTTCGTGCCGTCCAAAGTGGCTATCTAGTCTTTAAGCTTCTTGGCAAGGAATATCTCCATTTGTGGAAGAAACAACAGGAAAAATAAGGTTTTGTCGAAGAATTTGCGGAGGAAGACCTTTTGTCGAAGATACGGCTATGAGTGGATGCCAGCTGTCAGCCAGCTGATGAACTACCACAATTGGTCGGCCGACCACATTTACTAGCCGACCGTCCCCTTTAGTGGTCGGCCGTCCATTATTGGTGTCCTAGTAGTTGGGCAGTATGTTTCTATTGTAGGTGTTATGTTTTGAGGTCTTGTTTTGAGTCTTTTATTTTTAGCAAGTTTAATTGTCCATTTATCGAGTTGTTTTTTTTTTATTTTTGGTTATTGGTCAGCTCATTATCCGGTTACGAATACAATAATTTTCGATTTCAAATACCATTTCATTTTCATTCCATGCAAGTGTGGTGTTTATGATGTAAAAGCAATCTCTTTTTATAAAACTGTAGGGTTTTACCCCGATCATAGTTTTTACAAAAGAGAATACAAGTCTTTTCGAAGACAAAAGTAAGACCTAGCTGAAGCTATACATGTGCTAAGCTATCCAAATAAAAGAAACTGAGAAAAAGAGTACAAAATTTGCGCCAGTCGCATCAAGCTCGAGAGGCCTTCTTCTCCTCTTTCTTAGAGGCAACTCAGGTGCGTTGTCTCCGTCGGCACAGCTATCAGAATCAAACTCCAACCCAGAGCAAGCATCGCTATCTCTACTCTCTAATTCAGAGACAGCCTCTACATCCTCATCACTACTGGACCCTGAGCCGGCATCATCATCCTCGTTCTTGGACTCAGAGCATCAACTTACTGCCTCCTCAGTGCCGTTGGTCATAATATCATCGCCACTCAAAATCGGCTCTGAGAAAAAGGAGGTCTCTCTTTTTGGGACTCGCTACTCTGACCCCGAGCACCTCTGTCCCTACTTTGACCTTGACGCTCATCTCGGCCGCGTGCTGGTGCCTGTCTACCTCTCCTCCCTACCGCTGGAGGAGGTGCCGCTGGTGCTGTCACTGCCGTTGGTGCCCTCGGTGCAAGTCAGATCTGAAAAAGAAATATTAGAGGATCAGACACAATATGTATGTTACAGAATGTAGTATGCAATATGAGTATGACACGGAATATAGATTAAGCATAGATATAGTGCATCAGTGTGGTATAAGGCAGTGCTAGAATGCATGTTAGTTTACAGTATGAGTATTGTGTATCAGCGAGAGTATGGCATGTCAGTGTAGTGTGGGAAGCAATAGATTGCACGAGTGGGAAAGAAATATACCTGGATACCATGAAGAGCAATCAATGCCTCTCTCCTCTGCACCATGTGAACTAAAGAAGCAACCAACTGAAGAAGGCCCTCCGTGCACTTTATGGACGCCTGCAAGGGAATTTGAATAATCAGTATCTGAAAAGGAAAATTCGGGATGCAAGTTGTCAAGTGTGGTCCATACATGAGGTGCGCTCGGGGCTCTAACATACTCGTGCCCCACCTTCGTTGGCTCTATCAGGATCTGATAGGTTGTCCCGCTCAGCCGCCTTGCCAGGAATTACGGTAGGAATCACTGGCCAACTGGCTACGTGTACAATGGGCGGGGCCTCTCTAACATTGGCATCGACCTCCTAGGCAGCCTCCTTGGCAAAGGGGGCACTTGGAGCATCACCAGTGCGAACTCCAATCAGGGGTGGCGTGAGGTGAGTCCTGATGAAGGCTGTGTAGTCTCCTTTCCACCGGAAGTAATTCGCATCCTGTCCCGCCATTAACTAAATAATTGCCTCAACTAGGAGGCTATCGGCTAAACTTATAGATGTCAGAGGCGAAGCAGGAATAACTGGGGCAGATAGGCCCATGGTCTGGCATATGAAATGCTCACCCAGAAACCAAGCCTGGCAGTCCGGTACTGGAAGGTAGCCTAAGCCCTAGCGTACTAGTCCCTGACTATAGCCAGTATCATCGCCTATGGCTGCCACATGATCTGTAAATGGAGAATTTACAAGTTTTTAGTTTCTATCAGTTGTCAGAGTATGAATTAGAGCAGTAGCAATGGAAATAGAGAAGAAATGACTGTAAGTTTCGGATTACCTCATGGGCCACCACCGTGTCAAAATATCGGTGGAAGTAAGCGAATGTCATGTCATCGCGGCGTCGGTGGCGACACCTGCCATCATACCACCACGAGTAGGGCATGACTGGTGCTATCTCCTCTACCGGTGCTGGGGTGAGGGCCGGGAAATAGACATAAACCCAGAGCTACAAGAAGAGACCAGTTGTGAATCAATATATGCAAACATATATTAATAGAAAGTGAAAAGCAAAAGGCACAGTGTGTGACCAATGTTAAACAGAAAGTGCAAAGCAGAAAGCACAATGTGGGGACAAATGCAAAAGTAAAAAATGTAAAGCAGAAAGCATAAGAAAGAAACAAAAACTGAAATTGCAATGTGTACCTCCTAGGCTCTCTAATAGCCTCCGACCTTGTTCCCCTTCATACGGGAACCAGAGCTAATGTATCCATAGAGGGTGGCAAGGCCAGCTCCACCCCAATCATAAAACCGAACCCGGAGCAAGATCACAAGGGCGCTCAACAAATACAAGCCCACAGTATTCCACCTATTCATAAACAAGATGGTACCGAGAAGGTATATCAAGAAGCTCGAGTGTACTACTCTACTCCCTCTTGAGTTTTGAGCTGACTCCTACGGAAGTGCTCGAGGAACTAGCTGTATTTGACCATAGCTGGCTTATATAGCAATGGGATTGCTCTAAACAAGTATAACCAGGCCACCTCCCACTGGCCTATATCCGTATCAAAGGGGATCGGATCACCTCCTATGCCTAAGCCGGTGATCATCGAGAAATCATAGGGAGTCATTGTCATCTCCCCAGTAGAAAAGAAGTGGAAATAGTTGGTGGTGTCCTACCACCTCTCCACCAATGTTCCGAGTAAGGCCTGGCTGGCCATGTCAAGTGAAAGCCTAATGCAGGATAGGCCAAAGCCTGCCACATCAACAAGGTTGCGGACTTGAGCGAGAAGCTCATGATACCACTCTCTGGCCATCACTGTCCCGTAACCTCACCAGGAGCGAGAGTCCTCCTATGACAAGGAAATAGTGAGTCAGGTGAAAGGCAGTGATGAAAGGAAATAATGAAATAGCTAAACAAGTAAAGTGCAAGAATGCAAAGTTTGTACCTAAGAAGCATCGTGAGAAAGGTGGGAGGTTCGCTCCCTCAGCAAAACATCCTTCGTCTCACCACCGACAAAATCATCAAAAAACAGCATGCCGTCGAGGGCCATCGCGTGCGTCTATGGGTGGTAAGTGACCAGATCAAATGGTCTCAGCCTCAGTGGCAGTCGCTCAGGCTCAGGCACTAGTGGAAAGATTGCCTCTGCCTCGGCCTCAAAATCAACGGCGATATCCTCTGCCGCCCTGTCGGTCTCCACAACTGCTGGTTTCTCTACCTGGGCTATAGGTGGAAGAATAGGTACCTCGGGAGGGGCACTGTCATGTAGGACATCATCTGCCATCTAGAAAGTGGGTGAAAAGTAGTGAAAACGAGGGAAAAGAGGCAAAACTTGAAAAAAGTCAACCATAGGAGAGAGGAAATAGAAGAAAAAGTCATAACCCAGGAAAGTTAGCAACACCTAAGAAAAACCCGAGGAAAATGAGCCTAAAGTGATGAAAACTTAAAAAAAAAAAAATCAACGAAAGCAAATTCTGATTGGTTCAAAGTGTAGAGGAACAAAGAGGTTTTACGAATAAAGTTTGCGTGGAGCATTGGAAAACGTGTACAAAACACAAATCTAGATAGAAAAAGCACGTAGAGAGAGGGAGAGTCTTTTCGGATGTGTGTGCATGAGAAAAGTGAGCTTGGGTTGTGTTTTAAAGGCCACCCGAGGCAAATACAATTTCTGCCCCCGAAATCCTCACAAGCGGCCGGCCATACACTCATTTGTGGTCGGCCGGTCCCGTTTGTGGCCCAAGACTGGTTTTTGCTACCATCTTGCCCAATCAGTGTATGGGAGGTCCTGTTTTGCGTCTGGGAAGAAGGATTGAGGTACTTAAAGTGGATTTGGTTTTCGAAGATCTCGAACTTATGTTCCGGTTGCATCGTTTTGAATCCTGTTGTGTCTCCAGTACATGAATGTGCCCAATTTCAAATGTGAGCAAGTTGTATCCTTTTTGAGCATTTTGCAGAACCTTTGACTAGTAAGTTGGAGGTCATTGGCGAAAAGATTCACATATCTTTTGCATAGAATATCTATTCTCATATACCTCTTACGTTGCATGTGTGCATTGCATCATAACTCATATGCTTATCCTGTTTCCATAGAACATGCATTACATCTTATGTCGGTTGCCTATTATGTTGCATATAACATGCGTTGTCATCATACTAAATTTCAATTACCTCGCATTGTGTCGTATTCATGTGCGTTGTGCTTTTTAATTCTGATGCCCACCCTCGTCATGTGAGTATGATTTGGGTTCCCACCCTTTAATCTCGCCACGCGGTAGGGTGGCTTGATTTGCTGTTATCCTCTCTACTCGCAAGTGCAGTTAGGATCACCTCACTATGCGATAGTGTAACTTGGTTGTTCTTGTTCCTCGCCACACGGTAAGGTGGCTTGGTTTGCAATTATCTTCTCTACACGGAAGTGTAGTTAGGATCACCTCGTTATACGGTAGTATAGCTTGGTTATTCTTGTTGCTCGCCATGTGGTAGTGTGGTTTGGTTTGCTGTCATCTTCTCTACGCGGAAGTGTAGTTAGGATTACGTCTCTATACAATAGTGTGGTTTGGGATATTTTTTTTTATCCTCTCTACGTGGAAGCGTAGTTAGGATTACCTCTCCACACGGTAGTGTAGTTTGGGTTGTTGTTGTTCTCCTCTCTACATGGAAGTGTAGTTAGGAGCATCATGCTACACGGTAGTGTAGTTTGGTTGCCCTTGTTCCTCGCTACGCAGAAGTATAGCTTGGTTCATTCTTATTCTCTGTTACGCAGTAGTGTAGTTTGGTTTATTTCTCGTCTCTCTACGCAGAAGTGTAGTTTGGGCTCATCTCTTGTTAACCTCTCTGAACGGAGGTGTAGTTGGGATTGTTTCTTGTGCGCGGAAGCGTAGTTGAGATTGCTCTCATTTATTGATTTCAATTGTTGCATTGCTTTGAATCTCATTTTCATAATTTTTGAACAATATGCTCATTTGTATTTTCAATTGTTGCATCGCATCATAAATATGAGTTTACATTCGGCCCTTGAACTACGCTGGTTTGATTCCTTGCAAAGGCATACATAGGCAACCCTTGGGTTCAACCAATTTAATTTATGTCTTGATTGTTTGCCCAAGTCTTACGACCTTGTCAAAATGGATCGTCTCTGGGCTTTGACATTCACTCACGTCATTTCATGACATCAAACTTTGTCAAAGAGGGGTAACTGTAGACACCCGATTTTTGACCGTCCTTAAGACTTGGGCACCACCAATTGATCAACTGATGATGAATTTATATGCTTGTCAAACACTTGATTTCCTCAACAGAAAGCCTCTGTTTTTGAGCTTCAAAAGCCTACCAACCTTGCACCATTTTTGGACCAAAACAACAGTTTTCCAAGCCTGACCACCCAGAGGCCTACAGGCCAACTGGTGGCCGATCGGTCAGAAGTGAGTGTATGGTCGTCCAACTAGTGGCCGGCTAGCCACTTGTGTCAGTAAAACGAGATATTTTTACCAGCTATTCCAACTACCTCCACAGGTGCATGCACTGCACTAGCTATTACTCTACTGATATTTCCGAGGGAGTAATATAATTTTCTATATATACTTGACCCCCTCTCATAAAATTAGGTTAGAAAAACTTAGAGAAGAAAAATTCTTAGACAATATTTCTCTCTCTCTACCTTGTAACCTATACACACCTTACCTAGACTTCTTTAAACAAGTTTTTTGAGGTCCCTTTGCTGAGGTACTTGAGCTTGTATCTTAGCTCTTGAGGGTGTGACATTGGTGGTTTATAACTTAAAGGGTCACTCCTTTTCAAGAGGTATAACTCCTAGATCTTTTGCATAATTTCTTTTTTATCTTTTCTTCTTGTTTTTAGGTTGTTTTTCAACTGTGTTTATAGGCTGAAACTTGTGGGTAAAAGCTATCAAAGGTAGAGGGGTTAATAACCTTTCTTTGAACCTTACTTCCTAAGCTTTTACCCTTGTGTTTCCCATCTCTTCATCAACTTTTTTTGAGCTTTTTCCCACTGATTTTCAAAGGTTTTCAAAGGCTAAAAATGCTATTTTGAAGTCCCAAAAATGAAGGGGTTAGCCACCCCTCTTTTGGCTTTGTTTGCTAGCTTAATTGTTCCATTATTTTAGCTTGTTTTTTTTTAGCTATTTTTACTTTTATTCCAACACTGTTTCAGCCTAATTTATGACTATTTTAGGTTGTTTATTTCATTTGTGCTTTATATGGCATGCTTCAAGTGTAATAGTCCTCATAGGTATGGTGTTTCAGGCATTATACCCCAACCTATTTGAGTTGATAGCATTTATTTAGTGCTTTCCATATTTGTGTTCACTTGTAATCACCTCTGCAAGCTCCCTCTTTTCTTGGCTTTTTTTCTTTGCTTTAAGAGTTGTTTCAAATGAGTATTGTTAAGCTTGAGATAGAGGTCCTTGTTCTTAATGGTTTAATCTCTTCGAAGGTTCGTTACCAAAGGCATGACATCTCTCTCGCGCGCTGTTTGACACTCTTCTTCTTTTCGTGGACTTGACTATCATTTTTGGACTAAAATGACTAAGGAATGGAAAGGTAATTGAAGGAGGTAATAAAATGGGCTAAAATGGAACAAGATAATAAAATCAAGTTTGGGGTTCAATTAGACATTAGTTGAACCCATTGAGTCTCAAATCATTTCATACTTGTTAGTGATGAAAATGACTCAAGATTCAAGGTCAACCACTCACCTTGATCAATTCCATGATAGGGAGGAGGTTCATGAGTCTTTCCTTGTCATTTATCGAAATTGTATTCCTTGATTCATAAGTTATCATGCAATGAATTTCCATCGAATGATGGTTTGTGAATCAAGCCTACCCCTCTTTTGATCTGTTTGATGATAAGGAGAGGCAGGGTGGACAAACATCCCCTGAAAAATACTCTATTTGTGCTTTGTTTCATGTCTATTACAGTAGGGCAGTACCAAACATTAATGGCCGGCCAACCACTTTAATGTACGGCCAACCACTTCTTCTGGCCGGTCGGCCACCTTTTTAAGCCAGACAATATCCCTTTTTCTACAGAATAGAGCAAAGGCTGAGGCAAAAAAAATAGTTCAATTTTCTAATTGTGCAATAAAAGCATTCTGGCTACAGAATAGAGAGCATTTTCAGGTGAAAATCCGCATTCATGCATGAACCATCCCTCGTCTCTTAGGGCCCGATAAAATTATGTTTAATAGTAGTATGTTGTACCTAAAGTGGTGGACTTGTAACTAATTAGGTAGTTCAATTAATTTGTATTAATTAGTTAGAATAGCTAGTTAGTTTTGTGTTGTACTTAATTAATTAGCTAGAGTAGTTAGTTAATTTGTGGCATTGTAATAATTAGCTTAGTTAGCTAGGACATTCATTCGGACCCTCCTCCGTGAGGGCAAATATGTAATAATGCATTTATGTCTTCCAACCCCCATTCTTTCTCCCTTTCATTTACCCGCTTATAATGGATAGGATAGAACATCATGTTTTCTATAGCATTTTTCATGATTTGCGTCTATATGTCTTGCATGCATAAGGTTCGGTTCATCATTCCTCATTTGTTACTTCCTTGAATACGTGCACCACTGCATGTTATCAAAGTAATTTACATGATATATTAGACAACCGAATCTATTAGTTATTTTTTTGTATGTGTTGCATTAGTCATTCGCATCGTTAGGATCATGCATTTTTTCTAACTATCTTCTTTCTTTTGGCTCACCTCGGATATTGGGGTAAGCATTTATTACTTTAGCATATCGCATGTGTGTGATTATTGCCATATCAAGCATGTTTTCCATGAAGCTAAGTGCTTAAGTGATATACCTATCTAAATGCCTGTGAATGAAGGGTAATTGCTCAAATTGAGATAGTTTGATCAAATGTACATATGGGTTCACTTTTTCAAGTGGTACATATTCAAAACCTCTTTTCAAACAAACATGAAATCAAAGTGTTCCAACTTTTGCAAATTAGTCTATACTTGTGTGCAACACATAGTAAATTTGCCTAAATAATCGAAACAAGAGCATATAATGTAAATAAGAGTCATATCATGATTAGCAGAGGCCGATCTTTGATCGGGCAAGTGGGGTGCTCAATTCATGACCTTCCTTTCTCGCACCTAAGTTCCTGATCCGAGAAACTTTGGTGATGACGAATAAGTGGCCTTTTGTACGAGTCTCAGGTTTCCTGAATTTCCCAAAACATTTAGGTGTGACTCTGTAATCTGGTAAAGCAGTCCATTTTTGGTATTTTGATTCAAAATCGATTTTCTAAAAGAGTTGCCAGATTTGGACTCATTTGTGCTTATCTATTCCACATTGCACTTGGGGAATTAGATTTAGAACCACGGGAATCCGAACTGTAGGGCTATCTTATCCGAAAGGAGCACAAAAAGCAAGCTACACCCCATTTTTTTAACCAACCTTAGCATGTCAGTGAATCAGACTTAAAGATCAATTGTTTGGTAGGGCCCAACCAAGACCCCTGTTCGACTAACCAATTTCTTTTACACTGTCCTTCTGGTTCTTTGATTAGTCTACAACAGCTCGATCTATCACACTGTAATAGTTCAGTTCTAACTTCTTCATGTGTTATCTTCTGTCAAACAAACAAGTGGCCCCCTTTGGCTAGACTTTGGAGTAGTTATTTTTGCACTTTCTCTCTCCAAAAATTCAAAATTTGTAAACCCAACGACTACTGCTTTTTCGTTAGTAAGCTTTTACTAGTGCATCCCTTTTTGGCGAGCTAAATCTACCTAACAAGGTGCCTTTCTTTTTCGGTGAGCTAAATCGGTGAGGTAAGGTATCCTTGATTGACGAGCTAAATCCTCTTGGTAAGGAGTCTTTCTTTTAGGTGAGCTAAATCTACTTGGCAAAGAATTTCAAAGTTGATAAAATCCATCAATTACCCTCTTGCCGAGCAAAACTCGCTTCGGTAAGGAATTCCAAAGTCAATAAAATCTATCAACAAACCTCTTGCTGAGCAAAACCCATTTCGACAAGGAATTTTAAAGTTGATAAAATCTACCAACTACCCTCTTGCCGAGCAAAACCTCCTTCGGCAAGGAATTCCAAAGTTGATAAAATTTATCAACTACTCTCTTGCCAAGCAAAAACCGCTTTGGCAAGGAATTTCAAAGTTGATAAAATCTATCAACTGCCCTTCTGCTGAGCGAAACCTGCTTCTGCATGGAATTCCAAAGTTGATAAAATCTATTAACCTCCCTCTTGCCGAGCAAAACCCGCTTCGACAACAAATTCCAAAGTTGAACAAAACATCAACATTTATCTTGTTGAGCAAAATCAGCCCGATAAGGAATTCTAATCTTTCTGCCAAAATGATCGTCAGTTGCCCTTGGACCACACTAAATCTATTCGGTAGGGCAAAAATACAACAATATTTAAAAAAAAAATGATCTTCTTGTTTCATTACATCAATAGTGGAAAAGGTTACAAAAGTAGAATTAAAAATAAAATTTCAGATTGGCAGTGCTCCACGTTATGGGAATAGATTGGCAATTTATATCCTGTGACTTTCATACCCCTTTTCCTCGACCTTTTTCCACCATTGTTCGAATGGTTATCTTTTTGTCCGATAACATGAACTTCCCCCCAACCTTTTTGTCCGCTACTACCGAATTTGTCTTCGTGGTAGCTGCGGCCATGTCATCTTCAACCCTTATATGCTCGTTGATCCTTTACCTCAATAGCTCCAACGTTGGGGGCTGAGTCATCATGAGTGGGTTCCTCAGTCTATGTCCTACTAGTAGACCCCGTATGTATTAAGCGACAGCCAAGTTAGTTAAGTAGTCATGGATCTCATTGAATGCCTCCCAGTACATAGCGTTGAACGCCTTCAACGCTTCTCCTGGTCCCATACTTTTCCCCAGGAGATGGTTGACCTTCTTTGGCGCTATTGTATTTGTTTCAAATCTGGTGGCAAATGCTTCGGTAAACTGCTACCAACAGTCAATGCTCCTATCTGGCAATCCTTCGAACCATTTTAGACCCAACTTGCTCAAACTTAATGGGAATAAAATGCACATCAAGGCATCGTTATGCCTGTGGACAGCCATGACATGGCGAAAATGGCTTACATGTAAGTAAGGGTCGGTCCTCCCTTTATGGAGGTTGAACTTAGGTTGATGAAAGCTTGCGGGGAGAGCTGCATTCTCGATCTCCAGGGAAAAGGGAGTGGTGTTCAATCTTGCCGTGTCTCTGTCCACTGGCACATTCACCATTGAACATGGTGGTGGCATGGCGACCTCTTTAGTTGCGTACACACTGGATGTTGATCTTTGTAGCGCCGACGCCCTCATGGCTTCGCTCTGGCGTGCTTGTTCCTCCAAGACGTCTCTCAAATCCTCTGATCGAACAGAGTATGAGTATATCGACGTCGTTAGTAGACGTGAGGGACAATAACTGCTATCTCAATTGCGAGACATTTCTGCTGGTGTGACAAAATCGGTGGCTTTGAAACTTCTCGAGATGGAGAGTAAATGAGTGGGCCGTTGACTTTTACTATCAGAATGGTGGGATTGGGCATGCTCATTGTGGTTTCCCACCCCTGTAGCGCCTTTTCCCTTCAGTTGGTGCTTCATGGCCTCCATCTCTGTCACTATCCTACAGATAACAACATCTTGGTCCAACAGTTAGTGCTCCAAGTGTTGAATGTGCGACCTTCTATGTCACCGGTGCCCTGTAAGCCTCTGCGAGTGCTCAGAGCTCTTCACGCATTTGTCCCTCACGTCTCTGGGTAGCCCCCTTGTGGAAGTCTCCAGACCAACCATGTCACACCCCCGAAATAATTACACAATACAACTCCAAACAACTACTACAAATGGTATATGTGGAATAATAAGCTTTCATTAATTGGAATTGATATACAAAGTGGTGACACATGCTGTGTACATTCATAAATAGTTCATCCTGAATCTACAGCATGTGTTATAAGTGGTAATAAGGAATGAAAGCTAGACAGGCATTTATATGCCCTAAAGGCTTACATCTTTCCAAGACTTTGCTTGGTTACAACAAGATGATTCAGAAGCTCAATACACATAAAGCCCTAGGCTTAAAAAGAAAGTAAATACAAAATGAACAAAAGTGAGCTTCAGCTCCACAATCCTCCCAGGCTAAGTCCTTAGCTGAGGCATATCACTAGCACCTGAAAATGATTTTTTCCAAGTAGGATGAGCCAAAGCCCAGTAGAGACAATCTAACACAATATATGAATCTTAACAAATATATAAGTACGAAATGTATATACAATTCTTGTGACAAAATCATTTACAATTTTTTAGCAAAACCATGCCATGTCAAGTTTTATATCCACTATTCATGTTATCTTAACCCCTTTTTAACTCAATTCATTTTATCTCAATTCATGAGTTATCTCTTATTACAAAAAACCAAACTAAGGATACAACTCAAGGTTCTTGAATCAATATAGTCATCACACAAATACTTCCATTTGCCATTTTACGAAAATTTCATCGTCTGGAATCGGCACCCATGTAGACACAACGTTTTTGGGACTTTCACCTTGGACGCACAGGCCAACTTAATGCAATGGAGTCTATCCACTTTCTCCTCCAAACATGGAGTACATCTCCTTTCTCATCCCAAACATCATACATATACAATGTATTAAAACACAGTCATATTCAATGACAACCAATAAGAAATTAGTTTCAATTCACCTAATCCTCATGCAATTTTTACAGCAATCATGGCTATCCTCCACCAATAGCCTAGAGCAGATATTTCTAAACAGATATACAATCTTTAAAACAGATAAATTATCCAAATTTCCATAGGTGAAAGGTAATACATATCCAACTCCACCATTTATATAAACATCCATCCAATTTCGTGTTTGCATTACCAATTTCATTATTTATACAAAATAATTCTTTAAGAAGTTTTAGGGCAAAACCCCATTTTTGTCCAAAACCCAACCCATGTGCCAAAATCAACAATCTTAACACCACACATCCTCATATCTACGCTTATAATTATTTTCAACATTTTCATTTAAAATCCCTATTTTGATTTTAAACCAAAGCCCTAGGTTTGTCTAAAAACCTCTAATCCCAACATTATTTACACAATCAACAAATAACTAAGTTAAAAGTCATAAGAGAGTGTAGAAAGTCCCTACCTCAAGTTTAGAGGACCAAGGGAGAAATGGAGAAACTCCAAAGACACTGAAACCAAGATTAAATTGCATCAAAACGTAGCTCTTGATGTGCGCTACTTTTTTAACAAAGGCACAAGGGTGGAGAAATCGCTAGATCTACATGAAAAGTAGAGAGGAGGTAGGTTTTAGAGAGAGAAGGTCTCAACTTTAGGGTTTGGAGAGAAATAGATCTGAAAAAGTGATGTAAAAAGTCATTTTCGCAAACTAATATATGCACAGTCTGCTCGAGCACAAAAAGTGATGCTCAAGCATCAAACACAATAAGTTGTTTCGCTCGAGCACAAGAAGTAACACTTAAGCACAAAATGCACACTCCTAGTAGGTTTGCAGACAACAGGCCAGTCGGTTGAGCACAAGGATGGCTGCTTAAGCTGAACCTGCTTGAGCGTAGAAAGGACCACTTGAGCGTAGAATACGCTCTCCTAGTAGTTTTGCAAACATGCAAAAATACTAAGAGTTTACAAAGCCCGTTAGAGCGCAGAAAGTGCCACTCGAGCGGAGGAGCAAAATTCTAGGCAATAAGAGTTTGGAAACTAAGCAACCAACTTGTCCCAAATGCAACCACAACAATCCCAAAACCAAATTTAAGGAAATACAAGAGAGGCAATATGTAAATAACAATATGAAACCATTAAACCCGAGTTTGGGATACAACAAGAGTCGGGTCAAAACTGGAATTGCTATAAGCCATGTTTGGAATGGCGGCAGGTTGTCTCGCCTCCAAGTTGACTTTGGAGTGATGCCGTCAAAGGCGAACAACGGAATCTCATCGTTGTTTTCCATTGAAATCGATCAAAAAAGCTTGGAGGACAAGGTTTTGAGTGTTAAGTTTCCCACAGACAACACTAATTGTATGAGGAGTAAATATTCTTCATTTTCATACTCCTTGCCTCAGTATTTGTCTCACTCCAAATAGCGTCGTTTCTCTTGCAAACAAAATAGAGGTGAGCTACTAGGCAGATATCTCGCCAGGAAACCCGTTCGACGGTCTAGATAGCACCTTCAAAGAATATAAGAAAATGAGAGAGTTATGTGGTTCAAGATTGCTTACCCTCAAGAATGAACTCGCAGGTCTTATATAGACAACTTGACCCACTTTTGCATGGGGTCGCATTATTCCCATTGTCTTGGGGCGAGGACATTTTGCCCCTTGATTCCCTTACAAGCAGGCACTTCTCAGAAACAGACAACCTGACAAACAACAATAACTTAGGTAGCGCGTATTTTGTCCTCTATGTGTGTAGACACCCCATTTTTTACCGACCTTAAGACTCAGATGTCATCGATTGAGTGCTCGGTGATAGTGCATGTTGTGCTCGTTTTGAGTTTCCAGAGTTTTGGCCGAGTGCCTTGCTTCCGGGCCTCTGAACTCTTTGTACTTCGGCACGGTTTGCAGACCAAGCCTTGTTTTCCTTGCCGGAGGGAAGGAGAGGTCTTGTAAACCCCTTCTTGTGGTCGTAGGCCACTTCTCCCGTTTGGAGACTAGTTTTTGGTTTTTGGTTTTCGGAGCCTTCGGCCATGCGCCTTGTCTTGGGACCGCTTAACGTTCTCCGTTTGGTGTGGTTTTTGAACCACACCTTGTTTCATTGGCCTAGAGGGCCATTGTGGTCTAGGATACCACTTTTGTGGTCGTAAATCACTTTTGGTGCTTGTCAGCTAGTTTTCGAGGCTCCGGGCTGCGCGCTTTGCCTCCTGAACTTTCGTCTTGCATCCGTTTTGGTTTGTTTTTCGTACAAACCTTGTTTTCCTTGTTTGGAAGATGGTACAAGGGTGGGAGACCCATTTCTCTCCCCTTAAACCACTTTTCTTCCTCCCAGTCAGTTTTCTGGTATGACAACTGGTCTTCCTGATCTTTGGACCATCAAAAGTGGTCGGCCACCACACCATTTGCTTGTTTTCATGCTGCTGACCTTCTCCCACCATGGCCGACCACTTTTATTTCTTGGAGCCCACTTATAGTGGTCGGCCGACCACTTAAAGTAGCTGGCCAACCACTTCAACTGGTCGGCTGCTTTTTATCACCTTTTTGGAGATATTTTCTTCCAGCTAGCACAGCTGGAAGGCACTGAAACCATCCGCCATACACGTATGGAGGGATGGCCTTGAACCCTTAGCTTCTTCAAGAAGCTTGAGCATTGGTTCTCCATAAAAGAGAACCTCCTCCTCCCTTCTCTAAGGTCAGAAACTTAGTGCTGGAGGTATAGATATACACTTGTATCTATTCTTCCTTGTTTGCTCTTGTTTTGTGCCTAAAAGTGTAGTTTTGCCATACTTTAACACACAAACACACACTCAAACACCATCCCTTGGTTGCTGAGGCTTCTTGAGGTTTGTTTTGGAGTTTTTGGGCTGGTTTTGGTTCAAAAAGTGTGCTAGAGTTGCAGTCTTGAAGAGGTCCTACAAAGGTGAGCTTTTAACCTTTTAAACCACTATTCTTGCTTAAGCTTTGAGACCCTTTTGCATGCTGATTTAAGCTTAACTCTTGACTACCAAAAGTTCTATTTTTTCATGCTTAAGATCTTTGTTTAAGGTCACTTTTGTGTTGGGGGTTGTCTACCCCCTCTTAGGCCTTGTTTGGCCTTGCTTTTGTGCCTTCTTTTTTAGTCTTTGGGACCACCTTGTTTTGGCCTTCTCACCACTGAAACTGAGAGGAATTTCAGTGGTGGAAGTGGTGTTTTGAGGTTCCAAATAGGAGAGGGTCATCCCCTCTCCTTATGTCTTGTTTACTTGCTTTGAATGCCTCATGTGTGAGCATGTTTGTTAAGCTTATGTTGGCCATATCTTAGCTTGTATTTGGGCTTATTTTGCTATGGCATACCACTGTTTTTACTTGGTTTTGTCACTCCATGCATGCCATATACACTTGTAGTGTAAATCACACAAACTAGTCTCGTATGCTTCATGAAGTAGCATGTCATTCTAGCTTGTTTTGTGTCCATTTCAGCATGTTTTTGGTGACATTTTTCCATGTCATACCTCTATTAAGGTTTGGTTTGGTTGGCCCTTGCATGCTCTATGCACTTGTAGTGCAATTCCATGAAATAGCCTAACATGCATCATGCTTTAACATGTCATTCTAGCATGCTTTTGGCTTAACTTCAAAAAGCTTTTGTCCATGTTTTAACATACTTTAGCTCTGATTTGTATTGTTTTGGTCATGCATGCCACGCTTTGTATAGCTATAATGCATTCTAGCTTGTTAGCGTTGTGCATCAAGTCCAGTAGCATGCATTACTTGGACTATTTGAATGATTTGGCATCATCTCATATGTTATTTCAGTCCATGTTTCATGTCAATGCACTTGCATTTATCACTCATTCAATGCGTTGGAGGGTTTGCCCCTTTATGCCTTAACATGGATCATTGCATATGCCTTCATGCCTAAGCTTGTGAGCTATCATTTCCATGTGTTTTCGGGGTTATTTTGCCATGATATAACTCTAATTTTTATTGGTTAAGTCATCCTATGCTTGGTCTTAATAGGTGTAGTGTAAACCACCTTATTTGCCTTGCATTCACCATGCCTTATGCCCTTCATGCTAGCTCATTTTGGCTTCCTTCCATGCATGTTTTAGACTCATTTTAACATGTTATAGGACTGTTTTAGGTTACCTTGATCACATGCTTCGTGTTTTGCATAGTTGTAGTAGAAGTGCCCTTGCTAGCTTCAAGCTTTGGGTGCCATAGCATGCTTCATTTGTGTTGCTTAGATGATTTAGCATCACTTAACATGACATTTCAAAACATGTAGCATTGCCATGTTTCCACTTCATTCACTCATTAAGTGCCTTTGAGTGTTGTGCATTGTTGCCTAGTTTGTGGCCTAGCATGTATGCCATCTTGCCTAGGTATTTGAGCCTCCATCTTAGCATGTTTTGGTCTTTGTTTAGACCTAATTAAGCTCTGTCCATGGTTGTTTCATGCACTTGTGTCATGTATTGCATGCCCTCTTTGTAGTCCTCTTTGTTAGCTTTAATGCTTAAGGACCTTTGCATGCCAAGCTTGCTTTGTTTGAATGATTTGGCATCATTTCTTACTTAATTTCAGAGCCTTTAGTGTTGTCACACTTCCATGTTTATCACTCCTTGAGCACTCTTGAGAGTTTTGTTCTTAGGCCTACTCGGTAGGCCAAGGCATATGCATGTTTGCCTTGCCCCTTTGTGCCTTAGTTTCATCATTATGGCCACTGATTTGGGCATGGCTGAGGTCTGTCCACTTTTGGTTTAAGTCCATTTAGCATTGTGTATGTCATGTAGTTCATCGCATTGAGTATGCCATGTTATTTGCGTGTTGATTCATCGCATTGTGCATGCCATGATTGTGTTGCATTGTGTTTGGATTAAGTGTTAATCTGAGCACGAGTAGCGCGGGATGTTTCATACTTGAAGTGACGAAACGTGCCTCAATTCTCGATCGCCGATGCTCTTGATCATACATGATAGAGTTTTAGGCCTTATGTGTTTATTTGTGCATTCATTTCATATTTAATTATGCAACTTCGCCTCTCGGCCATCACGCATTGGAATGCACGATTGGTGGCCCGAGAGTCGAGAACCACACTCCCTTATGAAATGATAGGGAGGGTGGTTGTGAACACATACCTTGCAAATACATTATGCCCTTTCTTGCCCTCTGTTGCAGCAAATTGGAAGAATGCAGCAACAACTAGTCAGCCAGCCAGAAAAACTAGCTGGCCGACCACTTTTTATGCCCTGCAACAACAAAAAGTGGTCGGCAGGTGGTCTCCCACACCAACAACTGGTCGGCCCCCCTCCCACAGGTCCCCAAGATGATTTAGAAGCTATCTGGAGCTTGGTGCAAGTTTCTGAGAGCAGTTGAAAACAGAGGCAAGTTGGGGCATTGCAACGGATTTCCGAATGAGGCGACCGGGCATGCATGCACTCTTCTCCCTCTGAGGGCCTTGTTTTATTGCTTTACTTAGCAAATGTGATTAGCTAGTTTATGCTTTGGCGTGTTTTTAAGTAGTTAATGTGTTTAGCTGCTTAACTGCTTTGTAATAGTTAGTTAACTAGGATTAGTTAATTAGCTTTATTCTATAATAATTAGTTTAATTAGCTTAGATTAGCTAGTTAGCTCTTTATTCGGACCCTCCGTCGAGAGGGCCAACTGTTGTAATAAGCGTGCGTGTGTGTGATGCATGTCTTCCAACCTCCATTTCTTTCTCCCTTTTACTTAATTACTTACGATGGTTAGTTTTAGGGTATATTTCATTTAGCATACCTTATACTCGCATGTGTGCATTTATTCATCTATCGTGCATGCACCGGGCTCAGCGCATCATACTAACTGCATTTTATTTCAATTCCTATTTGAATACATGTACCAAGTTGCATTTCATATGCCATCTTGGAAAAGCCGACCCTATTTTAGTTGCATTCTCGTATGTGTTGCATTAGCTGTAACAACCCATATTCATGTCATAGTCATGTTCATGTTCATTTACATAATTTTGTCTTGTTAAGTTTGCATTCATGGATCTTGTCTTGTTTGCTTAAGTGTTGCTTGCATGCTTTGTTCCTTCCCTGCTATGTCAAGCCTAGGTCATGTCAAGCCCGAGTTATGTTAAGCCTAGATCATTCCAAGCCGAGGTCATCTTCAGTCTAGAATTATCTTGGAACCACTTTGTTTGACCTCCACCTTCGCCTTGACATATTGGCCGAGATGTCATTATCTAGGCCGAGGTGTTCATCACCAAGGTCGAGATGTGTACTATCTAGGCCGAGATCTTACCTTTGCACCTAAGTGATCTTGTCCTGGAGTGGTATGACCTAGACCGAGGTGTGGCACAGCTAGGCCAAGGTGTGGCACAGCTTAGTCAAGTGTTGTCCTTCCTAGCCGAGGTCATTGTCATCTTAGTTGCCGAAGCTTTGTCCTTGCCGATGTCATCACTTGCTGGAGTGCCTTACCGAGTAGCTTGTTAGATACACTTTGTCTTACACATGTCTTGTCAATCTATCACCTTTTTTAGGAGAGCCAACCAGCCATTGCCATGTGTCCGAGCAGAGTGTTAAGTCAGCCGGCAGAAGGAGAAACCTATCATTTGTTATATCCTTGTTCTTAAAGAGGAGAGAGAAGCTCTAGGAGAGGAAGAGGAGTTCTTGAGGGAGAGTAGATTTCCAAGCTTGATCCCTAGAGATTGAACCGTTAGATCCATGTTTTAAGGTTAGATTCTTGATCTGCTCATGTTGTTCCTTATGTTCATGTTATTGCATTGCATGATTGACTATGATTTGTAAGCCATGAATTGCTTTGAAGTTCGGTTTTAGAAAGAGAAAATAGGATTCATGTGTTCTTCAAGAAAAGTCATGTTTTGATCCGAAACCTCACGCCAAGATCCATGTTTTAGTGTTTGTTTTCACATGATCTTCAAGTATGGGTACCCAGGTCCATGTTTTCGAACTCATAGCATGAAATTCCAGATTTTTGTAATAAAGAAGTTATGATTTTAGCATTCATATTCTTCATGGTCTTCATGTTCATGTTCTTCATGTTCTTCACGGGTGGAAACCCAGATCTCCAAACCTCACTTCCCTAAGTGTAGTCGTCGAGATCACTCTTACCTAGACCTCACACTTAGGCCAAGCATCGTATCTCACCTTGGCCTATCTTGCATGATCACTTACACCTTTAGTTTGTCTTGTGCGCACCTTGGCATGTAGCCGCACGCCGAAGCCTAGGTGACCACACCTCGGCCAAGAGGTGTGGTACCTCGGCAAAGACCTGATTGGTACCCAGCATGTCTTCCTGACATGTAAAACAGTGTTTGGACTTCCAGCCTGTTTTCCGGAGATCATTTGCATGTATGTAAGACTTGTTTTGAGAAGTACGTTCAGTATACTTTGCCATGTGTTTGTAGGACTTGGACCTTTGCCTTGATCCCGACGTCCCAGGAACTATGTGAGTGGTATTTTTAATAAAGCTATGTTATTAATGTTTTGATAAACTTTGCTTTGCCTTGTTTTGAAAAGTATTTGATCAAGCATGAATGATTATCCCTATTTTTTATATCAAGTATTATCTTGTTTTGATGAGATTCTTGGAAATTCCTTAGTGTCAGGGGACTATAATGCAACTGCACATCTTGTTTTGAAAGTCCTTAGTGTCAGGGGACTATAATGCAACTGCACATCTTGTTTCGAGAGTCCTTCCATGCTAGGGGACTTTAAGCCTAGGTAGCACCGTCCTTTCGTGCTAGGGGACGTTAAGCCCAAGTAGGACCCTTGTTAAGATATCGGCCACCGACGGACTATGAACGGGTGTGCTCGATGCCGAGGTTATGTTTTTGTTTTTCCCGGAATGTCATCACCCCATGTATTATGTAGATGTTATTAAACATCCCAAGAAGATTTGAAAGGCCAAGATTTGATTGATGAACTTGATTCATCCCATGTTTTGAACAAGCTATGATATATGTATTGTTTTGACAAGGACCTCGGGAATCGTTCATTTAACCCCTTTATTACTTATACCATTCACTGAGTATTGAAGCTCACCCTCCCTATGTATATATGTAGGTAACAAGCAAGAAGTCGGCTACGCCGAGATGTGTGTTTTGCATGTATGTTATGTCGGCAGTGAGGATGTCGGCAATCTTGAGGACTATGCTTCTTAGTTGTATTTCATGTATTTTGTATATGTCGGCTTGAGAAGCCTTTTGATCAAGAAGTAACACGTACTTTATTTTATTTGTATTCAAGTTGTAAAGTTATGTCAAGATGTATGCCATTTCATTTGATCTACGCACTGCTCTTATGGACCACTTGTATTGTAAATTATTGCTTCCGCACTTATTAGCCTCATATGTAGTACTCTGATTGTGTGTGAATTTTTTGAAAGTTGGCCTTCGGTAATCTCGGATTACTGGCCATCACGGCACCATTCTACTAGGGGCGGAATGGGGTCGTGACATTAGCCATCTTAACATGAACTAGGATCATGCATGATTTCTAACTAGTTCTCTGTTCTGGCTTGGAGTACACTGTGAGTGTTTACGCTTTACCATATTGCATGTGTGTTAACGTTGCCATAAAAGCATGCTTGCCATGAGGCTAACTGCTTATTTGATATAACTGCATGAATGCCTGTGGGTGGAGGTTGGATTACTTGAATTGGAACAATTCATTGAATCCCAAATTTAGCCTACTTGCGAGTAGCAAACTTCAAACCATGTTTCACAAACGAACATGCAATGTTTTGTTCCAAATTAGGCGATCTAGTCTATACTTGTATGCTGTGCGCATCGCGTAGTAAGATTAGCTAATTAATCGGAATAAGAGCACATGTGTTTTCAAAAACAAAATATCATGCTTAGTACAGGTCGATCTTTGATCGGGCGAGCGGGGGTGCTCATTGCATGACCTTCCCCTCTCGTACAAAATAAACGAACATGCAATGTTTTGTTCCAAATTAGGCGATCTAGTCTACACTTGTATGCTGTGCGCATCGCGTAGTAAGATTAGCTAATTAACCGGAATAAGAGCACATGTGTTTTCAAAAACAAAATATCATGCTTAGTACAGGTCGATCTTTGATTGAGCGAGCAGGGGTGCTCATTGCATGACCTTCCCCTCTCGTAGCCAAGTTCACGAGCTGACGCAACTTTGGTGATGACGGACACGTGGCCTTAGGCATGAGTCATGGTTTCCTAAATTCCCCCAAAATAAAATATTTAGGTGGCGACTCTGTATCTAGCAAAGTAGTCTATGTTTGGCACTTCTTTATAAAAATCAGCTTTCCAAAAATGATTTGCCGGATTTGGACTCTTTGGTGATTTATCAGTCTTGCATTGCACTTTGCAAGATTAGATTCAGAACCGTGACATTAAGTCCGAACTGTAGTAGCCCAGAACTAAACGAGATTTCGCGCCATTGCAGGCGCGGATATCGGGGAGTTCCCGGAGCACGTCTACAACGTGGTACTAGACCAAGAGAAGCACTCAATTGAGCTATCTCTAGCTGTAACCGAACCTTCACAACTTGGCCTAACCCCAACTGGTTCTTGCATCCGAGCTAAACCTGGCCAGTCAGCTCTCGCAAGGTTTTCACAACTCGGCCAAGCACGTTTAGCTCGGTCAGGCTACTTCCATTTGTAGTCAGGTCACATTCCACGCGACCATACAGCTCGGTCAAACCTCACAACTCGGCAAGGACTCACTCTAGTTCAGCCAATCTTTATTGGCTTTGCTTGGTTCTTTTGAGTTGCAACTTGACCCATTCTATTTGGTGGAAATTCCCATCTTATCCAAGAAAAATATAAAATAACAATAATACTAAGTAATGTGATAAAATTTTTACAGCAAATTAAAATTTTAAAATTGTCCTAGTGCAAAATTAAAAAAATATATATATAAGAAAAAAACATAAATTTTGTATAACTCACTACCAAGTCGGAATAGTAATATCTCTCAATTGAAGAAAGCGATCTTGAAACATTCAAATCAATGGGAAGGCGGCATGAACCGGGACAAAGTATGCTCGCAAAATTCGAGTAGCATGCCATGACACCCATTCTCCTCATTGTTTTTTGACTCGTCACTAAGAGTAGGATTTCGATCTTTGACTAGTTTTGCTTCAATTGCCTCAATTTCGGAATTCATTTTCTTCTCGACTTTGTTGGACTTCATTGTGTTTTCAACTTTTTCTAATGATGATGAACCAAAAGCAGCCATTAAAATCACAACTCAACTATGAACTCAACTAACTCAGACACAGAAAGCAAGATTGTATTTGTAATAGAAAAATTATGGACCATTGGCCTTCATGTCACGACCTGAACCCGCCCCTAAAAGTTGAGACCATGATCGGCCTATATTTAGGCCTCAAAAACAAAAATTTCATAATATTCAAATCATATTGGGGCCTAAAGCGGAAGCAAAATTAATGATAATGTCCATTGGGCTTGTGCATACATGATAATTGGAATTATTAGAACAATGTAAACACACTAATATATATTTACCTCACACACATATACATAAAATTCAATAAAATACAAAATTCTAACAATACAAGGTTAAAGCCTCGACACAGAGGCTCATCTTGGGTGGCTTGACCTAGCAGGTTCACAAAAGAACCCCTGAGGCTGACCTAAGGTTGGTCTCCTGACTGATCTCCTACATACATATAAAATACGAAGTTTGCAAAGCTCAACAAATAATAATAAAGTAAAGATAATCAAGTGAATAATCTAGATTTAAAAGAAGCATAACACAATACTCTTCCACAATTACATCATTCACAACATTATTCATTATCATATTTACAAAACGGTCTTAGGCCTACCATATAACAAAACGGCCTCGGGCCCAATCATATTAAATCATATCACTATTGTAAATGACCTTAGGTCAAAATGTATCGTATCGTATCATTGTATCTTACCATGGAGTAAATGAAACATCGACATGTCTCCACCTCTCCTTGGGCCCAATTCATGTATGTCTGGACCCAAGAGGTGACACATACAGATTTTAGAGGTGACTTAGTTCCGTACAACACTTAGTTCCATACTAGAAATCAATAGGTCTTAAAGGTCGAACAATTCATATCACATCATAGCATAACTGGAATGGATAAACGGAACGTGCTTGAGCGCACTTATCATAGCATGAACAATTCACACTTTATATCCGTATTCCGTATTACAATTCCTTGAAACTCATTCATTCGAATAAAGCATAATTTTTGAAAATCACATCATTTATATATCAAAATAAATATAGGTGAACATATCTTTACAATATTATTACTCATAGTGGTTTCCAGAAATGGTTTGCTGGCCCTTGCATCTTGACCTGCAATCACAATGCGCATAGCACAACATAGCGAAACATGGAATTACTCTCATGATTCTTAATCAAATAAACCAATCCTATACTTTGCTCCTCAACCAATTATTTACATTGGCTTTAAACTCGTTAGTCCTCAATGGGTCATAATCCGTGTCCAGGAAAATAGGAAGAAACGAAAAGAAACTGCGTTAGGAGAAGAAATATCATAAAACGATTAAAAAGAAAGTGAACAATCTTCACTAATTTTAACATATCTATTTGGGTACTCAAAATTTGGATGTGAGACTACCACCATTGGAAACTAGACTTTTGGGGCTTGAATTTAGGCTGAAGAATCACTTAAAACGGAGTCCGGATGAGGGAGATATGGCCATCGGAAGTTGAGCTGAAACAGGGGGGTTCCGCACGCGCGGGAGCAAAACCGTACTTGCGGGAAAATCAGGGCATGTACAGGAGTAGGTGCTTTCGTTTCAGAATAAAAAATGTTGCTGGAAGTAGACTCCCGCACGTGCAGGAAGCCCCACCGCATGTGCGGCTCTGGGCAAAATTTGCTGCCGAAAATATTTGTTGGCTCTAACACTTGTTCTTTCATTTTCCAAGCTAGGTTTCAACTCAAATCACTCAAAATCCTGTAAAACTAATGGAAAACATGATATTATGATTGTTTTCTAAATCAAAACATCAAAGATACAATGAATCTTCAAGTAAGGAAGATCAATCTCCTTATTTAGTTCTTTTTCAAACTTTTTCAAAACTTCTTCTGCCATATTCACATAGATCTTCATTTCATATGTAATCAACCATACAAAACCTCAAGATTAAGGCTCAACTTCTCATAATCAACTTCTAGATAAGAAAATATAATGAAATTGACTCTTAAATCAAGCAAATCTAAGGAATCAAGATTCAATTCCATGAAGAGAGCTCATTTAGGCTTGTACTTGAAAACCCTAACTCAATTAGATGTTTAATCTTCATCTTGAGTCATGAATTCAAACAAATAATAGGTTAATCCCAAGAAGTTAAGTTGATTTCTACATACCTTGAGTCAATCTCTTGAATTCTACTTCAAGTCTTTCAATTTCCCATGCTTCTTCTTCAATCTTGAGCTTTTCTTCTTTCCCTCTTGGTTCTCTCTCTTCTTTCCAGATTTTTTTCTTTTCCTTTCTTTGTTGAGTCTCTCTCTCTATAAGGCCCATAACTCTTATATCTATACCTTGTCTCATAAAATCTGTATCCAAAGCTTACATCAATGATAAGAGCCAAACATGACTTAACGAATCAGTCGAAATCAAATTTCAATTAAACTTCTCAAATGACTCTAAAAATCATGCTGATCATATCTATGTGGTCGGTTTTAGTTTATCATGCCTCTAAGATTTTCAATTTTCAGTCCAAAGGACGTAATTTCAATAGATTTTCTTATAACCGACAGATACAATTTCATAGTCATATATAAACATGTAATTTCACATCAAGCATATATTCACACAAATAATTAAAGACTTAAGGCATATGAGAGGGTCGGGTTGTCACACTTTATATATAGAGAGATTATAGAATTAGTTTATTTCTCAATCTTATTTCTACCAGAGATGGAAATTCCTAAATATTAACAAAAGAAGTTTAATTAGGACTCTATTATGTTTCCTATTCTTATTTCTGCAAGTATTATTTTGACCTTAAATTATAAATCTTTGTAAATTTGTGAGTAAATTTAATAAAAACAAAAAAATGGTTAAAATAGTCAATAAGACAATATTATATTCAACCCATAATCATTTCACTTTTTTTTTTTTTTTTTTTTTTTTTTTTTTTTTACAAACATCAAAGCGACTAAAAAAAACAAACTATCTTTCCAAACACAACTATTTTAGCCAGACTAAAACAGCTAAATAATCAATTAAAATTACTCACTTTTCAAACAAGGCCAATATAAAAGTTAACTAAAATATATTATTTTTTTAATTAATGACAAAAAACATGATAATCAATAACTTCTCAATCATTTCATTGAGAGAGAAAGAAATATTGTCTGCAAGAAGTTGATTTCCATGAATTGTTTTCCTTATCAATACACTAGGGTTTTTTTTAAAATTTTAAATAATAATAATTCCTGCAGGTGTATTTTGATATTGTCCCTGATTATATGTTGTTGTGATTTGTGAATCCACAGTACAAGTTTATTGAATGCATACATGTATGTCAAGTAAACAGAAAAATGATTTCATTTTTTTTAAATAGTTTTTTTAATAGGAGTAAGAAAAACTTTACTGTTCATAGTAATTTCCATGATGTGATTTGAGCTTACATTGCTTGTGGAAGTTATAAGCCAAGTGAAACAAGTGAAAAAGCCGCAACAAAATCTAGTAAAGGTTCAATTATTTCAATAGATGCTACCGACGTAAGAGTCGAGCCTGAGCCAAGTACCGGAGGAGACAAAAATATTTCGTTGAGGGTATCTCTTTGTTGCGATTACCAGCCTGAACTTCTCTTCGAACTCAAATAAGCTCTTGATGCCCTCCATCTGAATATGGTGAAAGAATATATCTCAAACTTTGGAATTCGGCTGAAAAACGTTTTAATTTTCACCAATAGGAAACACACAAATTGGGACAATGCTGAGGTGTGCCAACTCCTCATGAACCCTGTTCATCAAGCTTTGAGCAGTATCGTGGATAAGGGTTTGCCTCGGCAGAGTACTTGCCTAGAACTACACTTCCAAACAAGAGGCGGAGGATTTTGTTTTTTGATTCTTTGAGCTCGTCTTCACGAGAGTAGAGATTCTAGCAAGTCACTACAAGAAATTTGAGTTGTAGTGGCATTTTTAAAACGCTGATAAAAGCCTAAAAAATGCCGTAAAAACTTATATCGATGTTTAATATTTTTGTCACTGATATGGCCGCCGCAATAGCTTTACAATGTTCAAAAAACATCGCTAAAAATATTAGACGGCGTTTTTTATAACGCCGCAAAATCTTTAACATCCATTTCTCCTTCTGTCATATGATGTCATAATGATGTCATTTAGTGGCGTTTTCTCAGAAACACCACGTTTTTTTTTAAAAAAATTTTTACACAGCATAAACCAAAGAATTTAACTAATTCCTCCAAAAAAAAAAGAAAAAAAAAGAGAGAGAGAATTTAATGGCAGCTTGAGAATTTAACTAAAAGCATAAATGGCTCAAATTTACATATCCATATGCCAACCATGCATTAAGCCAATCACAATTTTTATATATCCAATATAATTGCACATATCATGAGATTTGTACTACACAAAATATAAGTACTCAAAAAAAAAAAATCACCAAATATAAGTCAATGCAAGGTAACATTAAATCCAAATTGCCACCAAAAAGATAATCCAATCACAACATTTGAAGAACCAACTTCCAATTCTTTCTTTTCCCTATGTTTCTCAGTCTTTTCAGATGACTGTTTGAGCCATGACCTGGTTTCATCCTCAGTGAAAGTCCCAAATAGTATTACATGCAAAAGTGGGAGAAAAGTTACATATATCTCACCTTAAAAATCTACATATAGGGAAGATAGAGTAAGAAAACTATAAAATGCAATTTGGTATGAGGAAGGTGTGGGGAAGATGAAGAGGAGAGAGAAGATGAAGAGAAGCCTCATATCCGGTTCAAAAGCAGCTATTAATGGAAGATTTGTTGAACTTAGAAAGTGGTGATTTTAAGGAATTCAACTGAGCTGCCACAAACACAGAGGAAGAGAGAAAGAGAGAGTCTTTGGATGCTTTTGATATGGGAATAGCATTGGGTTTAATTTCTTTTTTAAAATTCCTTTTGGTTTCTGACCGTATTGATTGTGGATTCATCTTTAGCTTTATCAAGAAAAGCAAAAGCAGAGTTTGTGCATAAAGATGCATCTTTAGCTTTATCAAGTTGACCAGAACACAACCATTCAAGCCAACATTTTCACTTATATGTTTAAAAAAAGTCAGCTCCAAAACATAAGACAATAAATTGATGCTTTTGCTTAAAAAAAATGTCAATCAATGTGAAGAATAAAATGAGAAACAACGTTACAAAACCATAATATGATTAAAGGCTGAGTATTATAGGATAACAAGAATAATATTATAGAGAAAACATACATGTGAAAAGCTTTTTGAATTTCACGTTAACTTGCATTCGGTTCAACCCTAAGAACCTGAAACAACATAGTCACAGGAAATTAAGGAGAAGCCAACAAAATTAGCCCCCTTCCCCAAAAAAAACACCAATGGAAAGAACCTCCATTTATCAATCATTTTAACGAAACACACAATATTAAATCCCTACTTAGACAATGTAGATTATTCATTGTAAAACAAAGACTTCACTTCAACTTTTTAGCAATCAATTCAAGTATGAGATAGAGATGACTTCATCAACCACATTGACATTCCCAGCACCATAGTAAAGATTACTAAACAAAATCTAAGATACCCATTCTGGGACAACTTGGCTGAATACAAGCCAAAGGTTTACTTCAGGTTTTTGAATTTTAGTCTATCTGAAAATCTCAAGAATCACGACACTCATGTAACACCATTAAGTCCAGTTACTCCAGTAGCACACTGTTCATCACTCAATTGATATCAAATTACTCAGATACAATCTCTATTGGAGGCATCATCGTAACATGCATATCACTATCAATTCAAAATGTGCACATCTTGAAATAGCAATTTTCATATTGAACTTTTCGCTCGAGAAACATATGACTGAACTATCAGTTGAACGGAGATTAAAAAAAAGGGCATGCTTTGAATGATACCTTGTGCAAATGAATCATATTATTCAATTAAATTTAAAGTTTTTTGTTCTTCAGCCACAAACTGGATATGTTTAGTAACTTCATTTTCTCATTTTTTACATCAAAACAATTCTTACAGTGATACATAAGATTGAACATAGTGTTGTGAAACATATAGAGAGTCTATGCTAAATGGAAAATGAAGCTACTATAAGTTAGATGTAAACACAAGTTACTTTCAGAAATACCTCATCCAAAAGAAATTCTCGAAAAAAGTTGCCCTTCTCTAACAATAGAAATGCTAAGGCTGCTCTTGTTTGAATTGGCTGCTCTGATTGAGATGAACTAAATGGAAATGGAAATATGGGGACATTGCGTCTTTGAATTTGCAGAATACCAAGCTCAGTCATATCCCCGTTCAGATCCTCACCACCTCCACTTTTGGCTGCGGTTATGAAATTTTCAAAGGCTTGCATAACATCTATGAATCTTTCAGCATCAAAAACTCCAAATTTTCCATATATTGTGTAGGGTAAAGCACTCCTTAGACATGGTGATTCATCAGTCAGGAGCCTCTGACATTACAATCAAAATATATAAATAAAATGAAAAGAAATAAGAAACGGTATAGTAAACTTCAATCTTCAATCAATGTGAAGAATAAAATGAGAAACAACGTTACAAAACCATAATATGATTAAAGGCTGAGTATTATAGGATAACAAGAATAATATTATAGAGAAAACATACTTGTGAAAAGCTTTCTGAATTTCACGTTAACTTGCATTCTGTTCAACCCTAAGAATCTGAAACAACATAGTCACAGGAAATTAAGGAGAAGCCAACAAAATTAGCCCCCTTCCCCAAAAAAAACACCAATGGAAAGAACCTCCATTTATCAATCATTTTAACGAAACACACAATATTAAATCCCTACTTAGACAATGTAGATTATTCATTGTAAAACAAAGACTTCACTTCAACTTTTTAGCAATCAATTCAAGTATGAGATAGAGATGACTTCATCAACCACATTGACATTCCCAGCACCATAGTAAAGATTACTAAACAAAATCTAAGATACCCATTCTGGGACAACTTGGCTGAATACAAGCCAAAGGTTTACTTCAGGTTTTTGAATTTTAGTCTATCTGAAAATCTCAAGAATCACGACACTTATGTAACACCATTAAGTCCAGTTACTCCAGTAGCACACTATTCATCACTCAATTGATATCAAATTACTCAGATACAATCTCTATTGGAGGCATCATCGTAACACACATATCACTATCAATTCAAAATGTGCACATCTTGAAATAGCAATTTTAGTATTGAACTTTTTGCTCGAGAAACATATGATTGAACCATCAGTTGAACGGAGATAAAAAAAGAAAAAAAAAAGAAAGAAAAAAAAAGGCATGCTTTGAATGATACCTTGTGCAAATGAATCATATTATTCAATTAAATTTAAAGTTTTTTGTTCTTCAACCACAAACTAGATATGTTTAGTAACTTCATTTTCTCATTTTTTACATCAAAACAATTCTTACAGTGATACGTAAGATTGAACATAGTGTTGTGAAACATGTAGAGAGTCTATGCTAAATGGAAAATGAAGCTGCTATAAGTTTGATGTATACACAAGTTACTATTAGAAATACCTCATCCAAAAGAAATTCTCGAAAAAAGTTGCCCTTCTCTGACAATAGAAATGCTAAGGCTGCTCTTGTTTGAATTGGCTGCTCTGATTGAGATGAACTAAATGGAAATGGAAATACAGGGGCATTGCGTCTTTGAATTTGCAGAATACCAAGCTCAGTCATATCCCCGTTCAGATCCTCACCACCTCCACTTTTGGCTGCGGTTATGAAATTCTCAAAGGCTTGCATAACATCTATGAATCTTTCAGCATCAAAAACTCCAAATTTTCCATATATTGTGTAGCGTAAAGAACTCATTAGACATGGTGATTCATCGGTCAGGAGCCTCTGACATTACAATCAAAATATATAAATAAAATGAAAAGAAATAAGAAACGGTATAGTAAACTTCAATCTAGACCAATATCCATAAAAAACGTAAGAACAGTATATTACATCAAAAATGTCGGTGAAATAAACTAGTAATGCACAATTGGTTATTGAACAAGGCAAAGTGCATACAGTATTTTTTATGAACAAATGCATCCCATGGTTCAAGTCTCAGAACAAAAATACTCCAACAAACTATATTAGCTACCAATTACCAACCCAGATTGGCACTAAAAATAACATATTAGGTATTTGTTTTAAGGGTAGCTAAACTAGAGATTTAGGCCTCGTTTGGGAACGAAGTATTTTAGCCGAAAAGTTAAAAAGTCACTATAAGTTGTTACATCACTCTTTCTACTTTTTTACCCATCTTTTCGTAAAAAGTCAAAAAGTTGCTAAAATAGCATGTTCTCAAACGAGGCCTTATATATGAACCTCAAAAATGATTACACAATGAACATCATCATTGAGGATGCTGGAAATTTTTTAAATAACTTTTTTTGTGAAAAATTTCCCCCTCAAATATTAGCCAAGTTGATTAGATGATGCAATTAGAAAAAATTAGCTACCCCATATAATAACTTTGAATTTGGTTCAATTTGGATTCCTTATGTTTGTTGAAATTTGATTATATTAGGTTTTAGAATTATTTACAATCTTACAAGTAATATGAATAATGTAATCTACGAAAGACAGTTAGTTAGTTAGTCATCCAATCTAGGAGCAACATTGTATGATTTGAAATACCAATTTGATTGCATCACATTTTGGGATCACCTAGCACATACATTCTCATGTGCTTATATTTATGATATAAAATCGATTGGGCTAACAGCTATAGTATTTCCACACCTGTGCAATATATAGATAAGCTTCATCTATGATAGCAAAATCAGGATCCCCCACCAAAGCTATGCCTTCCAACACCCCTATTGCTCTAATTATAAGAGCAAAATAAGGTGGAATCCTAAATGGATAGTCAAATGTTATCTGCGCCAAATCTAACGACTGCTCCTGAAAGTTGATATTTTTCGCTCCACCACCTTCAAGTGCCTGATCAAAAGACTTGGCCAAAATAGGCAAGATGGGTTCCAAATTAACCCCATCTGGAATGAAATCAAGTTTGACAAAATCTTTCACTATAGCTGCATAGTCCCGATGAATAAGGTAAGCAATAGCTTCAACATCTCATATTTTGATCATCTGTCAATTTTGCAACCAGGCCTGTTACAACAAAAGCATACATTATAATCATCAAGACTATTCCTGGAGTATCACATTGTACATTATAAAATTATTTGAGTATTCAAAGCAGGTACCAACAGATCAAAAATTACTATATAGCCTTTTAAAGGTATTTCTTATCCTCTGTGATATTTCAAGGTTTGGTGCAGAAGAAATTCTTTCTTTGGGGTTTAGTCTCTAGTTGTTTTTTCTTCTTTCAGGGAAGAACATCCCATCCCTCTCTACATTTCAATTGTCCAATTGTCATTTTTTATAATGTAATATTCGCTATCTTAACAAACTTAAAATAATTTTTTTTAAAAAAAAACAAAGGGTAAATTACATCATCCTCCCATGATATTTGACAAAAATACAACTAGCTCCATAGGTTTAGCACAATTACATCGGACTCCCTTAAGGTTTATAATCACTATTCTGTTAAATCACAGTTTATTGGTAGATTGAATTGATGAGGTCATCAATTTTTAAAACTGAAATACCAATTTTACCCTTCCATTACAAAATCACTGACTGAGTCAACTCAATGAGATAAACAGTCTATTCAACTCATTACGGTGACTCTGTTCTTTCCGGGTGGTTGTCAAAGGGGTGGCCACTACTACATATTGTACTTGTGAAGAAGAATCTGAATATTGTTGTTGTTTGGGACAAAAGGATACTATAGAAAATTAGATGCTCAGTATTATAGTTAATAGTGTTCTAATAATACGACTTGCAAATCTCAGAAAGTAACCAAAGAATTAAACACTTAAGAATAATACTAGGAATCATGAAAAAAATATCATGAAATCCTTCATGAAGATTTCTCCTACTTTGATTAGTATGTGGTATTTTTTTGTATATGTAATCTAATGATGAAGAATCTTTCACTTAATAGGTGCAACAAGAATTGCACATTATATATTTTTAGTACAAGTTTTTTTCTCAATAACAAGAGATTATAAGAACGATAACAAAATGACACTACCTACTTGTGGGAGATGTCTGCTTTATTCTGACAATGTTAATGCAGATGCCAAATAGGATATCCACTAAAAGAACACAATTCTCTTTAAGACATCTTAAAGCCTGCCACATAAAACTTTCAATTCCAATAAATATATCCATACATAGTTTGAAGCACATATATTTGATATTTGAGGTAGCTAAATCAAGAGAATTAACCAATAAATAAATAATCAAATTTTAGTAACTAAGAAGAGTCACAAAAGTGTTTTCAAAATATTAATTTCAAGCATACTGATTTAAATCCAAATTGAAGCCATGAATTCTGATTTTGATTATTATTATTATTATTTTTTTCTTAGTGTCTTTTTCAGCAACTTGAACTTTTGGATGTAATCAAATTCAACCAAGTTGATTGATTGTGGTTTTGCTTTCGCTTTATCCTGAATAGCTAACCTCTCTTTTTCTCCATTTTAGCGAGGAAAAGTTTGACTATTATAGAATATAGATTTATACACACACACACATATATATATAGAACCAAAACAATGAACTCAATATTAGAGAGAACACATATACATGTATATATATATCAAATAGATTTTGTGTATTGTTCATCCATGAGCGAGATTTGTTCTATAAGTTGCAAATCTGAGTGAGATCTGGATGATGTACTCAATGATTTTATGTATTATACATATATATATATATATATAACATAATAAAAAATTTCAAATCTGAGCGACCGATTGAGCAAAATCTTCAAAATCGAAACTCAATTCTAACGTATCAATTCCAATATATGATCTGCAACAAAACAGAGCAACAACAAAATATGCAATATAGCGATCCCGGGTTTACCCTTGTTATACAGTGATCCGGACATGTGTCCGTGGATGTTGGTAGTTGTTTATTATCTTGTTTACATCCTTTTTACTTAGTATTTGAGTTATGGGATGTGTTGGGCAGGTTTGTTACAGGTTGGTTGAGTTTAGAAACCAAAACTAGTTGCCCAGATTTTGGCCTGTCCGCTCGAGCGGGGGTTTTGGAGCTCGAGCGGAGAATACACCCATCCAGTTTTTGTTGTGCAGTGTTGTACGCTCGAGCGTGTAGTTGGCCGCTCGAGCGGAGCTGCGTGAGTGGTCGCTCGAGCGTAGAGTTGGGGGCTCGAGCGGAGGCCTGGTTCTGCAAAAAGTGCTGGGCGAGTGCATTCTGCGCTCGAGCGGGAGTTTGTCCGCTCGAGCGGAAGTCTGTGAGTGGCCGCTCGAGCGGGGTGTTCTACGCTCGAGCGGAGACCTGGGTTAAAGTCCCGAAGTTGTGACTCTTCAAATCACTTTTTCACTTTCTCTTCTCTCTCTTACTTTTCCAAAAGCACCATTGTTGAGCCTCTCTCTCTAGATACTACCTTCTCTCTAGGTTTTGATCTAGTAGGAGTGGTTTGATCATCTTTGGCCTTTACAAAAAGGTTGTTGATCGTCGAGGGCTACTTTTTAATCTGAAAATCTCGGGTTTTGGAGCACGTTGGGTTTTGTCTTCTTCTCCCTTGAAGCTCCGAATTTGAGGTAGGGATATCCTACTCCTCTCTATGGGTTTTGTCTTTAAATTTTGGTATTTTGAGATGTTGGGGTTGGTTTGATAATTTTGTGAAAGTTTGGGGCTTTTGTGTAATTTTACAAAAGTTGGGGTTTTACTTATAATAAACCTAGATGCATGTTTGGAGTAGAGAAATGGAATAAATGTTAAGTCATTGATGAAAATGGGACCTAAGGGTTGAAATGTTAATTATGGGAATTGACCTAATTACATTGTTTTGATTAATTGGGATAATTAATTGTGAGAAATGAGGAAATGAAATGTTGATTGAATATCCATTGTGCATTTATTTTCTGTTTAGAAATAACTGCTTGGGGCTATCGGTGGAGGATAGTCGAGATTGTTGTAGACAATGCATGATGATTAGGCAAACGGAAACTATCATGGATATGTCATGGAACTTGACGGTTAATAGAATACATTAACTGTATGTATTGGGTGATTGTATATAGAACCAATGTGTTTATATACGTTATGTGTAGAGGAGGAGATGGGGGATGTACTCCGCGGTTTAGGGGAAGATAGGGATGTACCTCTAAACCGGTTAGTGTTGGGAGAAGATAGGGGATGAACTCGTAGATTTACAGCTCATATGCTTGTTATTGGAAGTGTGATAGTGCTCATATGCATATCTGTGGAAGTGATGATATAGCTTGTATGCTTATCTGTTGTTGTGTGATATAGCTCGTATGCTTATCTAATATGATATGGGAAGTGTTTGATATGAGTTATTGTCTCATATGAGTTGTTTGGCCAGGTTCTGAGCCATGGTTGAAATTTGAAAATTGAAAGATATTGGAAAATGAGTTGTACTATGGACTTGTATGTCATGAAAATGTAAAGTGTGATAAAGGAAAGAATCAGTGTGGACCAACTATCAACTGCTAATCTTTTAGTCATTGTTCATATTTGGTTTAGTGTATTTCTACTGGGCTGTGGCTCACCCTATATGGGAACATCATTTTCAGGTACAGGTAGCATGCCACCTCCAAGGACATAGCTTGGGAGGCTAGAGGCGGACACAGTTTTGTCGTTTTACTTTTTGATGTATTACATGTAACTTCAAGCCAAGGGCTTAATGTGTATGAGTTAGAACTCTTTTGTTGTAACCAAGTGTTGACTTGGAAAGCTGTAAGCCCGTAAGGCATTTTGTTTTGATGCTAACATGTAATACTTATGTAATGGAACTCTAATGTATAAAGGAATGTGGAACTTTTGATTATCAATGCATGTCTTAATTGTTGGGTTTAATGTTATTTTTTGAGGGCGTTACATGCAAGATATCAGTTCCAATGTATACATTCTTCAAAATCTGGATTGACCAAAGGACCAAAATCTAAACTCACAAAATCAAAGGAGAGAAGAACCAAAATCGGAGGAGAAGTGCAAATCCAGTGGCCTTCAAAATCTGCAACAAGTTCTTAAATCAAGCGAATTTGTTTCAAATCAAAGGAGAGAGAGTGTTTAAAATCAAGCGAGAGTGAGAGCTTCAAATCAGTGAGAGTGAGGGTTTCTGAGCTTCAAATCGAATGGGTTTTTGAGCGAGTGAGAGAGTCTGAGTTGTTGAAGAGTGACACTATGTTCGGGAACTAGGAGATAGAATGGATTACTTAAGATATAAGAAATGAAATGAAATGATATGATATGATATGACTGTGATTTCTCTCTTTTTTGTTCGGATAAGTAAGAGATAAAAGAAAAAAATGATTATGATTTTTCTCTTTCTTATTTGGTTAGATTTCATAAGAGGAAAGAAAAGAAATTATTTTATGTTATATTACCAAAATAACCTTTTCATATTTTCAATTATTTTATTTATTTTATTTTAACAGGGGCAAAATTGGTATTATGAAAATATTGATTTCTTTTCTCTCCCAATCTCTCCACTTTTGGAAAAATAGAAAATGAGGGTTATAAGAAAAATGAGATTTTCTCTGTTTCTCTTCGTTTCTCCCTATTTCTCTCCACTTTAGTTATCCAAACAAATAAGAGAAATACATATCTCTCCATTTCTTTTCTTTTCTCTCCCAATCACTCAATCCAACACATAGCGTGAGAGTGAGAGACGTTTTGAAAGGGACGGAGTATTGAATCGTGTCAATAAATTGACCCAAACGGTGCTGTTTTACTGAGATTAGAGACAATGTTTTGAAAACATTGTATTTAACTAATCAGTAATGGCTTTTTTCTTGTAGTGAGTGGTGATAAGGGATGGTTGGCGTAGCTTATCGAATTGCATATTATATATATTTTTTCTTCTTTTTGGAAATCTATTTGTAATGCAGTTTATGCTTACAATTTATAAGATAGGAATAATTTAAATAAATTGAAAAAAGTGATTATGAAGTAGGGAAGTGAGATTTTTAGCTTCTGTTTTCTAATTATTAACATTTAACTTGGTTGAAGACGTATCAAAGTGTAGCACTCTAAAAATTTTGTTCATCGCTTGAGTGAATGCTGTTCGCTCGAGCAATCTTTCGGGGCATCCAGTACTTTTGTCCGCAGTCTAGAGATTTTGGGAGTTGATGAAATTCACTCAAGTGTAAAAGTGTTCGCTAGAGCGATTTGTTCTTTTATGGTCTGAACTTCTGGGAGTATGAGTTCTGCGATCGAGCGAAGGTTATGTCGCTCAAGCAGTCTTGTGTCTTTGATGCTAGAGCGCTTGTTTCATCGCTCGAGCAGTCTGCTGTGGATCAACACTTTAAAAAGTCATTTTGATCCATTTTTCTTCATTCTTTCTCTCTCCCTTCTTTCTTTTTTTTTTTCAACCATTGTTGTAACACCTTGAAATAATTACAATAATCTATCCACAATATCAATAAACGACAACAACGATAAAGTAATTATCTATCATTAAATCCAATTGAGTTTACAAAAGAGAAACATATGCGGTATACATTCATAATGAGAAACATATGCACCAATGCCTGGTTACAACAAAAGTGGATTTAGATCCAATACAATTTAAAGCCCATGGCTTGTACAAAAATAAATATGACAAGTACACAAAATGAAGCTATTGCTCTAAGTCCTCTGAAGCTATTGCCTTTGTGGAGGCATATCATCAGCACCTGAAATGTTTTTCCCACGTAGGGTGAGCTGAAGCCTAGTAGAAATAATCCAACATAGTATATAAATTTTAACAAAGCTATAAAGTGAATGCACATGCAATACTCGTGCCAAAACAATTTTATATCTCTTTCCAAAATTATGCAATGCCATAATAATATCACAAATCACTTCCTTTAGAATAAAAGATAGGGCGGTGAATCATATTCTGGAAATTTCAAAACAATACAACCTTTCCCGAAAATTTCGTCCGGAGGAAACTGTAAATCGGGAACCATGTAAACGTAGGCTATACAAGCACTACTATTACCATTTCACAGAAATTTTGTCTGCGGGATCGGCACTCATGTATACGCTTGGTTTTCTGGACTTCCACCCTGGACACACATGCCAACCTATTTGATACAACAACAACTCCTTCCCAGATTCACCTCTTTTCTCAAACAATATACATCTCCAATGTATAAATGTGAAATAATGATCGATGCTAATGAATGAGAAAAATAGTCTCAATTCTCTTAATTCTCATGCAATTTCTACAACAATCAGAGCTACCCTCCACCGATAGCCCAAAACAGATATACAATTCTCAATACAGATAAATTTTCTAAATTTCAAGAGGTGAGTGATAATACATATCTAAATCCACCATACTCATCAATATCAATCAAATTTTACGATTTTAGCATCCATTTCATTATTTATAAAAAAAAATCAATATTTGACGCATTTAGGGCAAAATGCCTTATCTTTCCAAAATCAATCCCAAGTATCAAAATCAACCATTTCTTTCCAACTCAACATTTTACCAACCTCATAGTCATTTTCAAGGATCCATTTGAAAAAAAAAACCCTTTTTTTAATTTTTACCCAAAAGCCTAGGTTTGTTCCAAAAACCTCCAAAATCTCAATGTCGTTTAGAAATCGCAAATAACTAAGTTAAAACTCATTGAAGGTGTGAAGAATCCCTACCTTAAGTTTTAGAAGACAAGAGAGAGTGTGTAGAAAATCCAAAGACGCCAAAAATCAACTTTGCTTGATTAAAACGAAGCCCTTGCCAAGCTCTACCTTTTTAACAAAAGGACATGGGTGAAGAACTTGACGGATCTAGGTGTATTTGAGTGAAATATGTGAGTTTTAGAGAGAGAGTGAGTGAGAGATAATAGGGTTTTGAAATGTTTTGAGAGAGAGATGTGAAAAAGTGACTTTAAGAACTGATATACTCACAGCTCGCTCGAGCGACCAAACATAATAAGTTTTACCACTTGAGCGCAGAATACAAACTCCTAGTACTTTTACAGACAAACAGTCGTTCGGGAGCAAAAAGCTTTGCTCTAGCGAAGAATACAAACTCCCAGTATTTTTTTGTAGACCTGCAAAAGTACTGGAGGTTCACAAAGACTGCTTGAGCACAAGAAGTGTCGCTCAAGCAACGGAACAAAATTCTGGATAACAAAAGTTTGGAAGAAAAAGGTACCAACCTGTTCCAAATGTAAACAACACGTCCCAATAGCCAAACTCAAAGAGAGATAAGAGGAAACAAGACATGAACAATTGTATAAGACAATGAAACCCGAATCCAAAACATACATTGGGTCGGGTCTAGAAACGTTATAACCTCCCTCCTTAAGGAATTTTATCCCCAAAATTTTAAATCCAAAATTAAAACCAAGCTTAAACCAATTAAAACAAGGATAGTAATCTAAATTCATCACCATGACCCATCCAACGGTCATCCATTCTCATCAATATGATAAACGAGTTTCAATACTAAATATACAGTTCATATTTCCAAAACATACGCAATGTTTATATTTCATTAACATAACAAAGTTTTCAATACATGTTCAAACATCAACAAATAGGTTTGGATACTTCTGACGGACTTCCGCCTCATGCTCCCAAGTGGCCTCTTCAACCCCGTGGTGTCGCCACAACACCTTCACCAAAGGAATCATCTTGCCTCGCAAGACTTGGTCTCAAGTATCTAAAACTCTAACCTGCCTCTCCTCATACGAGGCATCATTGTCAACTTCTAACTCAGTCTAATCCAACACGTGTGAAGGATTCGGCTCATACTTTTGAAGTATATAGATATGGAACATGTCATGAACGCCAGAAAGTTATGGTGGTAAGGCCAAACGGTAAGCTACCTCCCCATTCTATTCTAGGATCTCAACAGGCCCAATAAATCTAGGAGACAGCTTCCCACACTTTCCAAATCTCATTAAGCCCCGTCTAGGTGATATCTTCAAGAAGACGTGATCCCCTACATCAGAGGATAAAGATCTCCTCCTACGGTCGGCATAACTCTTCTGACGACTTTGAGTCATGACCAACCTTTTACGGATAAGTTCAACTTTCTTCGTCGTTTCCCGAACTAACTTTCAACCTATCATAGGTGCATCACCCACCTCGGCCCAACACACAGGAGATCTACACGGTCGACCATACAAGGCCTCAAACGGTGCCATACCAATACTCGATTGGAAACTGTTATTATAGTAAACTCCACTAAAGGCAAGTGTCTCTCCCACGACCCCTTAAAGTCAACCTAGTGCCCACGGCATTTTGTAGGCACTGAAAAAACAATAGTCACGGAGACCCCATGAAGTTGAACTATGTCTCTAATATAAAGGTTGGCTAGATAATCTACCGAATTACTCGTCCACATAGGTACAAAGTACACTGACTTAGTTAACAGGTCAACCACCACCCAAATGGCATCACTACCCTGTTGAGTCCTTAGAAGACCCACAATAAAATCCATTGTGACATGCTCCCATTTCTACTCAGCTATAGGTAAAGGTTGCAACAAGCTCGCTGGCCTCTGATGCTTGGTCTTTACTTGTTAACAAGTAAGGCACCTCGACACAAACACAGCTACGTCTTTCTTCATCCCCTTCCACCAAAATTGGCAGCTAAGGTCGTGATACATCTTTGTGCCTCTCGGGCGCACCATAAGGCGTGAATGGTGACAATCCTAGAGTACTTCCTCTTGACAAGACTCTGGCACAAAAAGACGATCAAGATATCTAACACTCGAGTTAGAATACACATTCAAGTGCTTCTCTACTTTTCCACTAAAGATCTTCTCTTAGAGGGTTTCTATCTCAAGGTCACCCATTTGCACTTCTATAACGCAGCTCACAAGTGTGGGTTGTGCAACTACCAAAAACAAAATTGCCGACTCAACGGACTCGTCAAGATGTAAGTCAACTCACCAATAGCACCCAACATCTTCCATTCTTGGATGGCAATACAAGCTACACTGCTAATAGATTTGCTACTCAAGGCATCAGCCACTGCATTGGCCTTTCTCAGATGATAGTGCAACTCAAAATCATAGTCTTCCATAAGCTCTATCCACCTCATCTGCCTCAAATTTAGATCTTTCTGTGAAAACAGGTACTTTAGACTCTTGTGATCAGAAAACACCTCAAACTTCTCACCATAAAGGTAATGCCTCCAAATCTTCAAGGAAAATATCATAGCTGCTAGTTCTAAATCATAGGTAGGATAGTTCCTCTCATGTGTTTTCAACTGATGTGAGCCATAGGATACTACCTCCCCCTCTTGCATCAAGACATAACCCAAACCTTTCCATGAAGCATCACAATACATAGAATAGCCCAAACCCCTATCCGAAATAATTAACATTGGAGCAGTGGTAAGTCTAACATTAAGCTCTTGAAATGACTTCTCACAAGTCTCACTCCACACAAATTTAACTCCCTTCCTCGTAAACCTAGTCAATAGTGAGACTAATCTAGAGAAATCCTTCACAAATCAACGTTAATACCCAGCCAACCCCAAGAAACTACGGATCTCAAAGGCATTCTTGGGTTCCTTTCAATCTTACACTGCTTCTATCTTAGAAGAGTCTACAATCACTTCTCATTCGAATACCACATGGCCAAGGAACTTAACTTACTTTAACTAGAATTCACACTTCCGGAACTTAGCATACAGTTTGTGGGCTCTAAGCAACTTAAGTACAACTCCCAGGTGTTCCTCCTTAGAGGGTGAGTAAATCAAGATGTTATCAAAAAAGATGACTACAAAACGGTCTAAGAACTCATGGAAGATTCGATTCATTAAATCCATAAACACAGCTAGTGCATTGGTTAGCCCAAAAGGCATCACTAGGAACTCATAATGGCCATACCGCATACGGAATGACGTCTTCTAGATATCCTCGTCCCTTAGCCTCAACTAGCGATCACCCGATCTCAAGTCTATTTTAGAGAAACAACAAGACCCTTTCAACTGGTTAAACAGATCATCTATGCGAGGCATTGGGTATTTGTTCTTAATTGTCACCCGTTCAATTTTCAGTAATCAATACAAAGTTGCAATGGACCATCTTTCTTCTTGGCAAAGAGAGCCGGTGCTGCTCAAGGTGAGGTATAAGGGAGAATAAAACCCTTATTTAACAATTCTTAGAGTTGAATCTTCAACTCACTCAGCTCAACAAGTGCAAATCTATACAGTGCCATAGAAATCGGTGCCATACCAGGCACTAAATCAATAGAGAACTCAACCTCACGATGAGGTGGTAAACTAGTGAGATCCTCTGGAAAAATGTCCGGGTATTCACAAACTACCCTTAGCAATATGACTCAGACTTCATCACACTCTCTACTCAAGAAGTTTGCCAATAGACAACTATGTTCACTCCGATCTCGCGGATTACGTACTGGCAACGAAGCTTTATCGGCTCTGTCCCCTATAAAATAAAAACAATCACCACTCAAGGTACATACAGTAACCCTCTGACAGTAACATTCTATGATAGACCGATACGATGACAACCAGTCCATACCCAATATAGCATCAAAACTCGACATGTCAATCAACAAAAATGCAAAAAGAGGTCGGCGACCGGCGACCAACAACCTCTATCTCCCAACCCCGACTCCCCTATTCTAATATAATCTCAACCAACGGGCTACTCTACACTGAGTGGAGATGATAACCGAGCCAATTCCAAGCCCAATGCCGTTGCAAATGCAGACGAGATGAATGAATGGGATGCACCCATACCAATTAATACATTGAGAATAGAATTACGCAACAAGAAGTTACCTCACACTACCGAAGGTGTTGGTACTAAGTCTAGTGTGGTAACAGTATACACATGCCATGTCGGTTTCTACGTCACCTGCTCACCCCTCGGAGCATAAGTTTGATGCACTGACTGGGCCGAAGAGGCCCCTTGATTGGCCCTCGAGGCCTGTGCTGACTGTGTTGGCTGGTGGCTCTGTGTTTGCCTCAAACTAGAAGCGCCAGGCATGCCACCCAATTGAGGACAAAACCTCTTCATATGCCTTGACTGCCCACATTGATAATAGGTAGGTGACTACTCTCTCTCCTGACTCTAGCTCTGAGAACGAGCGGTGGGCAGTGCAGAATGTTACCTTCCTTCTCTCTACGGGTAAGTTGGAGACTTATGACCCAACTGGCCACACTTAAAACAAGAGAAGCCTCCCTGATTACCTCTCTCTAAACCTGAACTCGGCATAGGAAAGGTGGATCTAGACTGTGCTACCTGGGATTGCTATGGGGTGGAACCCCTCTACCTCTTACTGTCTTGGTTCTCCCTCTGAACCTCCTGACTCCTCTTAGAGCTCCTCATCCGTTCCTCATCTGTCTAAACTACAATCTCAAGATGAGTTGTTGCCGCCTCCACAAGGTGTTTGTAGTCTCTAATCATCGACCCAGCTACCTTGAAAAGAAGCCCAGTCCTCAATCTCTTCTCGAACTCAATATAATGACGTTCTTTAGTTGCTACAAGTTCTGGTGCAAATCTAGAGAGGCTTGTGAAAGTTGCCTCAGACTTGGCTATTGCAAGCTAGGTTGCTTGAGCTTCAAAAACTGATCTCTCAACTTCTCCTTAGCAGTGAGAGGCAAGAACTTATCCCGGAAGGCATTGACAAAAGCCTCCCAAGTCACTCTAATGCGCCCACACACATACTTCCACCATTGGCCCGCATCCTCCTTCAGTTGGAAGGATGCCAAAGTCACTCTCAACCCATCGTCCTCGATGCCAAGCATCTTGAACATCTTCACCATCTGTTTTAGCCACTTATCCACCTTTAGTGGCTCTTTCAGATCACCCAGAAACTCATCTGGATTAGACTAGAAGAACTTTCTCTTCAAGAAAGATGGCCTTGCTTCAGTAACTTGGGCTAGGACTTGATTCTCAGCACTGAGAGTGTCCATGGATTCCAGCAAAGCTCTAACCATCTCACAGGCCAAAGCGTCCATGCCCTGCAGACCAACCAGTTCAGCCACATTGGCTTGACCAATCACTTCCTCTTGTGCCGGAATCTCATCCGGTAAAGGCACCTCATGCCTTTTAGGCCTACCATGCCTACCACCACGTCGTCCACATCCTAACATCCTAATAAATGTAACATTGAACATTAGCACATTTACATATGTGCCGAAGCTAACTCACTCACGTCCTAATGCGATGGACAACAATAATTCACTCCACATAAGCACATAATCACATAGACACATATGAATTTCCTTTCTAGATAATGATCGTCCTGCGACGTTGCTAGAGTTTCAATTAGAAATTGTAGTGATCAAGTGCTCTTCTAATAGGACTTTTAGAAACCCGTAGACCCAATCAATATCTTAGGATGTCTATCAAGCGAGATAAACCCATTGTGGTAAGAACCACTTCCCACGTACCCAAAGTATTCAAACCCGGTACACTCTGATACCAAGTTGTAACGTCCTGAAATATTTACAATAATCCATCTGCAATATCAATAAACAACAACAACGAAAAAGTAATTATCTTCCATTAAATACAGTTGAGTTTACAAAAGAGAAACATATGCGGTATACATTCGTAATGCATGGCTCTGAATCTATAGCATATGTTGTGAACTAAAGAAAAACAATGGAAGTTAAACAGATAACAAATGCCCTAAGGGCTTACAGTTTTCCAAACCAATGCTTAGTTACAACAAAAGTGGATTTAGATCCAATACAATTTAAAGCCCTTGGTTTGTACAAAAATAAATATGACAAGTACACAAAATGAATCTATTGCTCCAAGTCCTCCTAAGCTATTGCCTTTGTGGCGGCATATCATCAACACCTGAAATATTTTTCCTACGTAGGGTGAGCCAAAGCCTAGTAGAAATAATCTAGCATAGTATATGAATTTTAACAAAGCTACAAGGTGAATGCACATGCAATACTCGTACCAAAACATTTTTATATCTCTTTCCAAAATTATGCAATGCCATCATAATATCACAAATCATTTGCTTTGGAAGAAAAGATAGGGTAGTGAATCATGCTCTGGAAATTTCAAAACAATACAACCTTTCCTAGAAATTTCGTCCAGAGAAGCCGTAAACTGGGACCTATGTAAACGTAGGCTATAAAAGCACTACTATTGCCATTTCACAAAAATTTCGTTCGCGAGATCAGCACCCATGTATACGTACGGTTTTCGGGACTTTCACCCTGGATGCACAGGCTAACTTATTTAATGCAACAAGAACTCCTTCCCAGATTCACTCCTTTTCTCAAACAATATACATTTGCAATGTATAAATGTGAAATAATGATAGACGCAAATGGATGAGAAAAATAGTTTCAATTCCCCTAATTCTCATGCAATTTCTACGACAATCATAGCTATCCTCCACCGATAGTCCAAAACAAATAGCCAATTCTCAATACAGATAAACTTTCCGAATTTCAAGAGGTGACCGATAATACATATTCAACTCCATCATCCTCATCAATATCAATCCAATTTCACGATTTCAGCATCCATTTCATTATTTATACAAAAATCAACATTTGAGGCATTTAGGGCAAAATGCCATTTCTTTCCAAAATCAACCCAAGTATCAAAATCAACCATTTCTTCCCAACTTAACATTTCACCAACCTAATAGTCATTTTCAAGGATCCATTTGAAAAAATCCTCTTTTGATTTTTACCCAAAAGCCTAGGTTTGTTCCAAAAACCTCTAAAATCTCAATGTTGTTTAGAAATCACAAATAACTAAGTTAAAACTCATAGAAGGTGCGAAGAATCCTTACCTCAAGTTTTACAAGACGAGAGAGAGAGTGTAGGAAATCGAAAGACGCTAAAAATCAACTTTGCTCCGATTAGAACGAAGCCCTCGCTGAGCTCTACTTTTTTAACAAAGGGACATGGGTGAAGAGCTCGACGGATCTAGGTGTATTTGAGTGAAATAGGTGAGTTTTTAAGAGAGAGTAAGAGAAAATAGGATTTTGAAATGTTTAGAGAGAGAGAGAGAGGTGAAAATGTGACTAAGAAAAGTGAATTTATGAACTGATATACGCATAGCTCGCTCGAGCACAAGATGTGTTGCTCGAGCGACCAGACATAATAAGTTTTACCACTCGAGCGCATAATACAAACTCCCAGTAGTTTTACAAATAGACAGTCACTCGAGCGCAAGAAGCTTTGCTCGAGCTAAGAATACAAACTCCCAGTATTTTTTTAAAGACCTGCAAAAGTACTAGAGGTTCACAAAGACCGCTCGAGTGCAAGAAGTGTTGCTCGAGCGAAGGAATAAAATTTTGGGCAACAAAAGTTTGGAAAACAAGCTACCAACCTATTCCAAATGTAAACAACACATCCCAAAAGCCAAACTCAAAGAGAAATAAGGGGAAACAAGACATGAACAACTATATAGGACAATGAAATCTAGATCCAAAACATACTATGGGTCGGGTCTAAACCAGAAACGCTACAATTGTTGAGCTCCAAACCCCTTTAAACCTTGGATTTCATCTGCTTAGTGTGAAAATCTCACTCTAGTTCTTTATTTCAAAATGAAGAGCACGAAGAGGGCTTCCTACTAATCTAAGTGGATCATATTTTTGTCAAAGATGGATTTTGAGGCTTCCTTCTCTCCTTCTGAAGGTAGGGATTTCTTTGCTTCTCCTTAATATTTTCGTATAGATGGATGAGTGTTATGTTTCTATTGCATGAAACCTTATGTTGGAAGATATTTTCTTGAAAAGCATGTAGAAGGAGTTTGGGTTTCCAAGTCAAAAGAGTTAAACATGTGATAAAAGTAGATTATGAAAGTTTTGGTGTTAAGGGAACATGATTATGTGCTTTAAGGTAGATAGCCCCAAATTTTATCTAAACCCTAGCTTTTAATTATATTTTAACATGAGATTTTTCTTCAATTGGTCTTTGATTCTTGAAATTGAGTTGATGCTTGATTGAATTGGGTATGAATGTAAATTATTAGTTGTTATCAGAATAATCCTTGTGGGATGCGTTCATGTGATAATAATTGGTGATGAAATTTGGTGTTATGAACTATGGGAAGTTTATGATATTAAATGGGTTGTGTAATTTCAAATAAAAGGAGTTGTGATGGAAGTGTGTGAAAAGTAAATCACATTTGGTTATTAAAAAAAAATTCCTTTGTCGTTTAATCTGATGTTGGTGCAAGTTTTTTTTAATTGAAATAAGGAATTGATGGGTTAAAGTTTTGGAAAGAGAGTATGTTTCCTTTCGGCTTATGACCGGTAAAGCGTGTCGCTTGATAGAGGCTCCATCTTCCTTCCGAAGTAGCACCCGTTAAAGCATGTGGACTGTTGGGCTATATAGAGGTTCCACTTTCCTTCTGGTTAGTCACCAGTAAACCGTGGCGCTTAAGATAGGTTCTAGTGAAATAACACTGATAAGAGATGAAGTTAAAAATTGTGTTTTCCTTAAAATGTCAAGGGGAATTTTGTGAAGAAAGTGTCTATCTATGTACTCTATTTTGCATAAAAAAAAGGTACATTATTATATATGTATCACTTGAAAGCATTCATGATCACATATATCTATTGATTTTTATTGTTGAGAATCATTGTAGATCCTTACTAGACCTCATGTTCATCCCATGTTGTTTAACCATTTTTCAAGAACGGAGTTGGTTACACCAAATTGAATACAAAGAAGTTATTTGTTGTTTTATGAGTTCATCCGGTGTAAATTATAAATGAATAATTAAAGGGTTTTAATGTTGAGGTGGTTTATTCTATGAAATTATTTATTTGGAAGTCTTTCATGTAAGCCCTTTGAGGCATATATTGTGAATATTTGTATAGAACATTTGTATTACTTGTAATTCTACGAGAGAATGTCATTTATTTTATTTAGCATGTTTTGCTTCTATAACTATAATTTGGAAGTAGATTTTTATAAGGAATTTGACAATGTATTCGTGTAATAAAAATCCGGGGTGTGACACAAAAAAAAAACCTTTATAATGTACAATACTTTATAACATAAAAAGGGGGTGTGCTAAGTGTTATATCATGTAATTGTTTCTATGCTTTGTACCATATGATACCTTAAGTTTCCTGATAATGATGTTGTACATATATATATATAGGAATTAAAAAGTTTAGGTGAGGGGAGACTTACACTAATCCAAGGCAAGTTGTAGGTTTTAGTGATGACTTACATTGGATTTATAGATTGCCCACCAAGAAGGATTGCTAATAGCAAAAATCAAAACTAAGCCTTGAAGACGAAGAGTCTGATCCTTACCAACTCAATCAACCTCTATTGGCAGTGATGTTGTATATTGTATATGGTGATTCCATATCTTTATTTGGAACATGAATGTGTCAAAACAATTGGATGTTGTTTCTAATTTTGGTGGATTACATATAAAGATATGGTAATTCTAATGCACAAAGTGCATAACCTCATCACAAAATTACGTAAATTTTCATGAATTTACATAAGTAATCTCACAAAAATTCATAAAACAAATTTGCGCAAGTCTATTTATAAAAGTGAACTTGTGCGAATTTTTGTTCAAGTTATCCATTCTTTTGAGATCACTTATGTAAGTTCATGAAAACTTACGTAATTTTGTAGACATGAATTTGTGTTGAACTTATATAGTTTTGTGAAATTACTTATGTAAGTTCATGAAAACTTACATAATTGTATAGTAAAATTACATAGGTGTGCATTGCACATCAGAACATTACCATTGCAACCCTTACTACTATGGAATCAATTGGCATCGGAACAAACAAACATTTTTTTAAAAGCCAGTTAGACATTGCCATTCTTCTAGTTGTTTATAGTAGAGGTGAACATTCGTTGGGACTTTATGTCTACCCAAGTTTGGCTCGTTCTAACATCAGCCTTTTATATTTGTCTAAGCCTAACCCCAAAAATAATTGTAAATCATAAGCCCAACCTTCGGGTTATATGTTTAAAAAAAAATTTAAAATGTTTTATAATTAAATTCAATCACACAATATTTTTCTTAAATAAATATACTGACATGATTATAATTTGAAATATTTTGTAAATAAATTGAATGATTACATAAATAAATCCAATCGCACGTCACTATATATGTGAGTTTCAAAAAAATCAATAAAGATAAAATCCAAATCCCAAAATAATATATATTTTTAATATATTATAATTAATTAATTAGTTTATTTATTTAATAATGGGCCAAGCCGGACCAAGTTGAAGGTATAAATTTCAAGCACAATCCATTAATATATCAAGTTAAAAATGTTGGTCCAATCCAATCCTATGAGATAAAATAATATTTCAAAACTCTTAAAAAATACGGTTGGGTCAAGCAGATTGTGTGGGCCGATGTCCTCCCTCACTTTATTAGTGTATATATACATATATGTATCTGTGTGATAACATTTCGTACACCTTTGATTTATAATTTATGAATTAAAAAATTAGTTAGCTAAATTTTTAAAAAAAAAGTACTTTTGTATTTTACCTTTTGTATTTTACTTTTTAATTAGGATCCACTGACGATCAAATAGGTAAACAGTACCAAGTTTGTCAAACATTTAAGTTCCCAAAAAAATTGCTCATGAGAAGGTATCAGCCGACGTCCCCTTCGCCGACAAGAGTATTGAAGAAACTTTACAAGAAATTGATGCTGAGTTAACGGCGGAGAAGGCGGCTAAGGTTGCTTCACAACAATCGTCCGAGGTCCCAACCCAGCTCACTGTTGATGCTGAAGAATCTTAGTTTTCATGTCTTTTTTTTTGTACTTTGTTTTTCCTTGTTTTTTGAAACAATGTAAGTTCGCCATATGGCCAATGTGCCTCTTTTTTATTGAATGCTGATACAACTTTCCTTTACTGATTGCTTGTACTTTTGTCTTTTCTTGACTGCTCTGGCGTGATTCTATACTTAGAATATTCTGCATGTCTTTCACATACTCTTCCTTCTTTGTACAATCTTTTCGGAGTGACACACCTTGGATAGACAAACTTCTTGGTTTTAATCTTAACTTGTAAACTTTTAACAAGTGTTGAACATCATACTGGTTTAACTCAACTTGTAAATTGTCCACAAATTTCAACAAGTGTTAAACAATGACTTCGGCTTAACTTCAACTTGTAAATTGTTCACAAATTTCAACAAGTGTTAAACAATGACTTTGGTTTAACTTAACTTGTAAATTGTCCACAAATTTCAACAAGTATTAAACAAAGACTTCAGTTTAACTTAACTTGTAAATTGTCCACAAATTTTAACAAGTGTTAAACAAATGATTTCGGTTTAACTTAACTTGTAAATTGTCCGGAAATTTCAACAGGTGTTAAACAATGACTTCGGTTTAACTTAACTTGTAAATTGTCCACAAATTTCAACAAGTGTTAAATAATTATTTCGGTTTAACTTAACTTGTAAATTGTCTACAAATTTCAATAAGTGTTAAACAAATGATTTCAGTTTAACTTAACTTGTAAATTATCCACAAATTTTAACAAGTGTTAAACAATGATTTCGGTTTAACTTAACTTGTAAATTTTCCACAAATTTCAACAAGTGTTAAACAATGACTTCGGTTTAACTTAACTTGTAAATTGTCTGTAAATTTCAACATGTGTTAAACAATGACTTCGGTTTAACTTAAATTGTAAATTGTCCGCAAATTTCAACAAGTGTTAAACAATGATTTTAGTTTAACTTAACTTGTAAATTGTCCACAAATTTCAACAAGTGTTAAACAAATGATTTTGGTTTAACTTAACTTGTAAATTGTCCACAAATTTCAACAAGTGTTAAACAATGATTTCGATTTAACTTAACTTGTAAATTGTCCACAAATTTCAACAAGTGTTAACAGATGATTTCGGTATAACTTAACTTGTAAATTGTCCACAAATTTCAACAAGTGTTAAACAATGATTTCAGTTTAACTTAACTTGTAAATTGTCCACAAATTTCGACAAGTATTAAAGAATGATTTCGGTTTAACTTAACTTGTAAATTGTCCACAAATTTCAACAAGTGTTAAAGAATGATTTCGGTTTAACTTAACTTGTAAATTGTCCACAAATTTCAACAAGTGTTAAACATATTCTTCTTCTCTCTGCCCCCTAATGTGAACCTGAGTTCCACTTGGGTTCTCATTATGCATGTATTCTAGAGACAATGTCAAGTATTTTGAAAAGAGAACTGAATCTTTATTTATTTACTTCGGCAAATGGCAAAGGAACAAAGAAATTCTAATGATAGAAAAATTTCAAATTACAAGTGTTCCAAGGTTTTGGCAACTCTTTGCCCTCATTATCTTCAAGCCGACATGCCCTATTACCTAGTACCGAGATGATTCTGTAGGGTTCTTCCCAATTTGGGCCAAGCTTTCCCTCTCTGGGATCCTTCTTATTGCCGATGACTTTCCTCAGGACTAGGTCGCTGACTTGAAACTCTCTTGGATTGACTTTCTTGTTATAAGCTTTTGCAAGTTGCTACTGGTATGCTGCAAGCTAGATTGCAGCTTTCTCTCTTCTTTCTTCTAAAAGATCCAGATCTCAGGCTAAGAGTACATCATTAGTCCCGTTTTCTACTTCCTGGGTTCTGATTCCTGGGATGCCGATCTCCAGCAGAATGACTGCTTCTGTGCCATAAGCAATGGCGAAGGGGGATTCTCCTGTTGATCTTCTCGGCTTAGTCCGATATGCCCAAAGTACATTAGGCAATTCGTCAACCCACTTGCCTTTTGCTGCGTGCAGCCTCTTCTTTATTCCATCCAAAATTACTTTGTTGGATGCTTTTGCTTGTCCATTGCTTTGTGGAAAGCTTGGGGTCAAAAAGTAGTTCTTGATCTTGAACTTTGCACAGAAGTTCTTGATTAGCTTGCTGTCAAATTGAGTTTCATTGTCTACAACAATTGCTTTCGGAATCCCAAATCTGGTGATGATGTTTCTCCATATGAAGTTCTTGACATCCTGATCTCGGATCTTGGCAAGAGGTTCTGCTTCTATCCATTTTGTAAAGTAATCTGTTGCTAGCAGCAAGTACTTTCTTTGTCTAGTTGCTTGGGGTAATTTCCCAACGAGATCCATGTCCCATTGGGCAAATGGCCAAGGACTGGCTACAGGGTTCAGGTCAGCAGCTGGCTGGTGTATCAAAGGTGCAAACCTTTGGCATTGTTCACACTTTTTTACGTAGGCTTCTGCATCTTTTTGCATGTAAGGCCACCAATATCCTTGGGCAATGGCCCTATAAGCTAGTGATCTGCCCCCAGCGTGGCTTTCACAAATTCCTTCATGGATTTCGTATAAAAAATCTTCAACCTGCAAAGGGTGTACGCACCTTAAAAGGGGTCCAGTGAAGGATCTTCTGTAGAGGTGTCCCTCTGCTGTTAGACTGAATCTTGCCGACTTCAATCTGATCTTGTGTGCCTCCTTGCGATCATCTGGCAGCTTTCCTTCTTTTAGGAACGCAACAATTGCGTCCATCCAGCTTGGTCCTATGTCTACACACATTGCTTCATGCTCTGTGGTTGTTGGTTCAATGCTCGGGCCCGACAGGTAGTCAATCATTATTGTCCTTGCTTTTCCAGGTTGTACTGCACTAGCTAAGTTGGCCAATGCATCAGCGTGGTTGTTATCATCTCGGCTTACCTGAAGTAGTCGGCAGTTTTGAAATAAGGCTGACAGTCTGATGACTTCCTTTGCGTAGGCCGACATTCGTTCATCTCGGGCTGCAAACTCGCCTGTTGTCTGGTTAATTATCAGTTGTGAATCACAAAAAACTATTACCTTATCTGCTTGCATTGTTGCTGCCAACTTCAGTCCTGCAATGAGTTCTTCATACTCTGCTTCATTGTTTGAGGCCTTGAACCCCAAACGAATTGATTTTTCTAGTACCTACCCATCTGGGGATATCAATACTACTCCTGCCCCCGCTCCTTGTCTGCTTGAACTCCCATCAACGAACAGTCGAAAGGAGTCACCGATGTAAATGCTGCAGGGTCTAAGTTTTTCTTCTTTCTTTTGTTCTTTTGCCTTTGCCTAGGCTTCTCCTTGCTTGGTTGGATATCGCTCATCCTGGCTCAACGGAGCCCGATGTTCGATGGATTCTGGTGTGAACTCGGTCCCAAAGTTGGCCAGAACCTGGCCTTTGATTGCTGTCCTTGGCCTGTACTCCAGGTCATACTGGCCTAGGGTGACTGCCCACCTGGCTATCCTTCCTGTCAGGTCTCCTTGTTACAGTAAGGACTTCAAGGGGTGCTCTGTTAGCACCACAATTTTATGGGCCTGTAAGTAATGGTTCAACTTCTTTGAAGCCATTACTAAAGCTAGTGCCAATTTCTCTAAGGGTAGATACCTCGTTTCTACATCGGCTAGGGTTTTGCTTACATAGTAAATAGCCCTTTGCTTCCATTTTTTCTTCTCGGATTAGTACTGCACTTATCGCATGTTCTGAAACAGCTAAGTACAGAAACAGCTCCTCCCCAGGTTCTGGGCTTGAAAGAACTGGAGCTGTGGTCAAGTACTTCTTCAGGTCGGCCAAAGCGGCTTTGCATTCTTCTATCCATAGGAAGTCTGTGGCTTTCTTCACCAAGTTGAAGAAAGGTCTGCACTTATCTGAGCTTCTGTTGATGAATCTGTTTAGTGCTGCAGCCCTTCCAGTTAGCATCTGCACCTGTTTTGCTGACGTCGGGCTCTTCAGCTCTAGGATGGCCTTTATTTGATCTGGGCTGGCCTCGATGCCCCTTCCAGTTACCAGGTATCCTAAAAACTTACCAGATCCAACTCCAAATGCACATTTCGATGCATTGAGTCAGAGCCGATATGTTTTAAGAATTTCAAAGACTGGCTTTAGATCGGCAAGATGACCATCAGGCTCCTTGGTCTTAACGACCATGTCGTCGATGTAGACTTCTACTGTTCGGCCAATCAGGTGTTTGAACATTGTGGTTACCAGCCTTTGGTAAGTTGCACCGACGTTTTTCAACCCGAAAGGCATTACTCTGTAACAGTACAGGCCTTTTGGGGTGATGAACGCGGTCTTCTCTTCGTCTGGGGGGTACATGGCTATCTGGTGGTACCCCCTGTAGGCGTCTAGGAAGCTCATTCTTCTATGCCCTGAAGTGGCATCTACTAGCTAGTCAATCTTGGGTAGAGAAAAACTGTCTTTGGGACAGGCTTTGTTGAGGCTGGTGAAGTCTATGCAAACCCTCCATTTATCATTCTTCTTTTTTACCACCACTGTATTGGATAGCCATATCAGGTAGTGTACTTCTCTAATGGCCCTGGCCTCCAGAAGTCTGTCTACTTCTTCCTCTACTGCTTCGACGTGCATCAACATCGGTCTTTTGGCTCTCTAAATTATAGGTTTGGCCGACCTGTCAACATTCAGTCTGTGGCAAGTGACCTCGGGGTCAATGCTAGGCATTTCGTAAGGTGTCCAAGTGAACACCTCAATATTTGCTCTCAAAAAAGTTTCCAACTCTTTTTCCTCTTCTTCGGCTAAGCCCGAGCCGAGAAGAAAGAAGCATTCTTCATCCCCATCCTGGACGAGAATTTTCTTTAGTGCCTCTTCGCTCTTCTCGGCTGGCTCCTTGCCGACGTCTTCTAGGACTTCCACGTCCTCAACTTCAATTTCTGTCTTTTTTGGCTCTCGTATGTACAGGTAGATTTCATTGCTACCATAGAGCAATTCTTCGCCTGCAGCTGGTCGCCTCTGACTTCCTCTATCCCATGCTCTGTTGGGAATCGTAATAATTGATGCAATGTTGAGGGAACTGCCCACATTGCATGCAACCATGGTCTTCCCAAGATGATGTTATAAGCAGAGGGTGTGTCGATGATGGTGAATTCTGTCTTGATCTTCCTGGTGCCTGCCTGTACCTCCAAGCTTAATGTTCCCAGTGGTCATGTCGAAGTTCCATTGAACCCAACCATTGGGCCATTGGATTGTTCCATATCATCTGGGTGAAGGCCGAGCTCCTTGTAACATCGGACGTACATGATGTCACAAGAGCTGCCTTGGTCAATTAAGATGCGCTTCACTTGGCACTCCCCAACCTGGAGGGATACCACCAAGGCATCATTATGCGGATATTGGACCATCTCTAGGTCGGCTTCAGTAAAGGTGATCATTGGTCCTTGGCACTCTTCTGCCCGATGTCTTTTCTCCCCGACTTGGTAGACATGTTGTAGGTGTTTTACCTTCTGGGTCTCTCCTCGGATTTCGTTTTCGTTGACCTTCAAGTGGATTACGTTGATTATCCGAGGTCCTCCTACCTACGGCTGTTGTGCTGGAGGAGGTGTGGCTGCTGGTGCCTGAGGCAACCTTGCCCGTTCTTTCCTTGTCCTGGTCTCATCGACAAGGTCTCTCAGATGTCCTTGTCTCACCAGGTCTTCCAAATATGTTTTCAGGGCTCTACAACCCTGAGTTGTATGCCTATCTTCATTGTGGTAGGCACAATGCCTGCCCACGTTTCTTCCCATGAACTCTCTAGGAGTCCTTTCTAGCGTTCTGAAATAGGGCTGGTTCTGAATTTGATCCAGGACTTTGGGAATTGGGATTCGGAACATAGTTGTTACTGCATGTGTGGCCCTTAGTTTTGCCTCTTGCCTGCTCGTTCCATTGTTACCTCGGCCTCGCTTCGGCGAGCCGTTTCCTTTCTCTTGTTTTATCTCCCTGGTTCCCGACGTGTCTTCTTCGGCTCTGGCGTACTTCTCGATTCTCGCCATGAGCTCTTCCATACTCTTTGGCAATGTCTTTGCTAAAGACTTTCGTAGTGGACAGTTGTCTTTCAGGCCGTTCTTGAAAGATATGACCGCCACCTCTTGATTACATTCGGGTATTCGATCGAACACTTCATAGTATCTTTTTGCGTAGGCCCTAAGGCCTTCATCCTTGCTAATCTTTAGAGCCATCAATGCGTCCACCCTTAGTGGCTGCAGCTTGTTTGTCACAAACCTGGCCACAAACATCTTGGTTAGGCTTTCCCAAGTCTTCATGCTTCCCTTCGGTAGTTTGTGGAACCAATCTGATGCAATCTCCCCGAAAGATGAGGGGAACACTTTGCAGAGCAACGACTCGTTTCCACTATACAATGCCATTGAGTTCAAATATAGTCCAACGTGGAAGTTGGGGTCTAGCTTACCATCGTATATTTGAAATCTCAGCATACTGAATCGCTTCGGCGCCTCAAACCTGTCTAATTCCACCGAGAATGGTGTCCTCGGCTTATTTGGGGAGGTTACCTCGGCTTCGGCATTCAGTTGCTTCCTCTTGAGGTAATCTCTTAAGTCTTCTTTGCTCCGCCCAGGAGCTCGGCTATCTTTCGACTTCAGTCTTTTCGGTATACTACTCTCGGCTTCGTGGTGAGCCATTTTCAATCCTTCTCCATGGGTTGTGTCGAAGCACAGTGCCTGTCCCTGAACATGCCGATGTCCTTTGGGGTCAGCCTCCTTTGTGTGATGCGTCCTCCGTGATTCTTCTCTTCTTGATTCTCTTCGTCCGTCCTCCCTAGAAGGTCGGTGAGAGTATCTCTCGTTTCTGTTGTGCTGAGGGGCTACGGGGATTGTTTTCTGTCCTCCCTTCTGGGTATTGGCCACTGGAATCGGCGTGTCCTGCAGCGGGAATGATGGCTGCATGACGTTATTTTGCATCATGAAATTGACGACCGACTGCAGGTCTGCCAATTTGTTTGCCATCTCTTTTACCTCTTCGTCCCTCCGAAGGCACCTATCCTTCCAAATTTGGAGGTCGTCCTCGTTGTAATACCTATTTTGATCAGGTTTCTTTGGTGCATCGCCAGTCTGGCTGACGTCTTTTACTCTATGAGTTTGTTCACGAGTTTCTGCATTTGACCTTTCTCCTTCGCCATCAAGGTCAATAGGTCTCTCACTCCTAGTAGGAGTGTCGTCCCCAATCTTTTCCTTCTGTCCGTTTCTGGCCATCTATTCTACTTTCGTTCCCACAGATGGCGCCAAATTGTGTGAGTGATTTTTCGATCACGCTGCCCAACTCAGTACTCAATTGGAGAATATTGGCAGAATAGATGATACCTAGCTAACCTGTAACAGAAAGAAGAGATTTCGGCGGTGGTTCGTCGACCCGGGGGCACTCTGACGATCAAGTCAGTATATCTCTCAAAGATAATCAATAATGTTAAACTCATTGCTCAAAGCATAAAATTGCGTACCTTAGACCCACGGGGGTGCCTCTCTTTTATAGTTACCTTAATCCTAATCTCAATAGAAGCCTGACTTCTATGGATTCCTGTTCAGTACTTACTTTGGACTCGTTCAGAGATAAAGATAAACTCCCTAAGAGCTTTATCCTTATCTTGGCTAAGTCTTCACTTTATTCTAGGACTCTTGTCCCTTATTCGCTTTTCTCGAACTCCGAAATCTTCGGAGATAACCTCGGCTTAACCGAGATCACCTCGGCGTCATGACCCTGACACGTGGTACCTCAGCTGACACGTCGGCGTCACCTTGCCACGTGTCGATAGTCAAAAATATATCCCCACACTTAGAAATACGGGTGGTCGCGGTTCAAATTTAAACAGTTTGCGGATGGATCAGTTTGGACCCGCCTCATTTATGAGGTTTGAGGAAAGTCAACTCGTAATCGTCCACTATACGATTTGCGATTTGTGCAGATAATAATATACAATATCATTGTTAGGCGACTTGAGGTATCATATGGTGATTCTAATGATTTTTTTATTTTTATTTTTTTTGGTAAAATCACCATATACATACATAAACAAATCTTTTGTTTTTAGATTTAAACATAGACGTAAACATATCTTATTGATTTGTCTTTCACTTATAATTTTTTTTATTGTTTTAAATAAATTTTTATTGTCATTATATGTTACTATAGTCTTATTGTCACCCCCAATAAATTTTTAATAAACATATCTTATTATAATTTTTATTAAACATATCCTATTGTCTTTAAAACATATCCTCTTGTCACACATATATATATATATATATATATATATTTGAATGAATAATCACATATTTCATTAATATTAATTACAATTAGGACTTTTTAAAAGAATCAATAAAAATATGATAATTTTAAAAGCATATGAATATCATAATTAACATCATTATATAAGCTTCATATCCAAGAAAAGAATAAAATAACAATAATACTAATAACGTGATAATATTTATACATCAAATTAAAATTTTAAAGTTATACTAGTGCAAAATCCAAAAAATATGTGAAAAAACCATAAAATTTGTATAACAACCTACCAAGTCAGAATAGTAATATCTCTCAATCGAAGAATGATAAGTGGTGCCTCAACCAAAATCTGAGTGTGCTTTTTCCCAGATTATTCACATTATCAGTTGAAAAAGATGGGAAGTTGGCTGAATTCTTCAACAGAAAGGTGTCAGCTTCAGATTGGAATCTGGTCTTCAGACGTCCCCTCCTAGCATGGGAAGAGGAGGAAGTGCAAAAACTTAATGATTTTCTGCGGAATGCGCCTAGCCTCCAAGAAGGGGTGGTAGACTCTTGTTCATGGTTAGCTCACCCGTCAGAAGAGTTCACTGTTGCATCACTTTGGATGTGGGTGGAAGCAAGGCAAGGGGTAGATTTGACAGTCACTAGGTGCATTTGGAATAATCTAGCCCCTCCCAAAGTCCAATTCTTGAGTTGGTTAGCGTGGAAAGGAAGGATAAAATGCTCTGAATTTTTGCAACGTATTGGAGTGTTGAGTCCAAGTACCTCTGCGCTCTGTGTGTTCTGCAGAGCTGAGTTGGAGACCGTTAACCATGTTTTTCTCCACTGCCCTTTTATCTGGAAATTGTGGGCCAATTTAGTGAACTGGTGGAATTACAAATGGGTAAGTCCTGGTACAGTAGAGGGACTTCTTTTGTCGTGGGCAGGTATAAGAATGAAGAAGAAGATGCTAGCTGTATGGAAAATAATTCCGGTAGCAGTTTTGTGGTCAGTGTGGAGAAGTAGAAATGACTGTTTATTTAACAAGGTACAGCCGGAGTGGAATGCTCTGGAAGAACTAATAAAGGCTAGAGTAGCTTTGTGGGTAGCCACATCTTTAAAGGGTTTTAATTATTCGGTGCACGATGTCATTTATAACCTGAAGCAAATCTGTCTCTGTGTGTAGTATTGGCTGTTTTCGGGCTTTTTGTTTGCTGGTCTGATTTCTGGTCTGATTTCGCCACTGGTCTGTAGCTGAGCCCTGGTCTGAGTCTGCTGCTGGTTTGCATCTGTGTAATTATGTGGGGTTGCATTATGTTGAATCTGTGTTACTTGTTGGGTTGCAACATATGTTGAATCTGTGTTTTGTTGCTGGTCTGATTCTGGTTTGATTGCCATTGGTCTGTATCTATGTTATGCATCTGATTCTGGTCTGATTCTGTATCTGATTGCCATTGGTCTGCATCTGTGTTGCTGATATAAATCTGTCTTGAAGCTGTTTGGGTTGCTTTTGTGATATTAACAACACAGTTGGTTGGGTATGCATCTGTGGTATTATGCATCTGTGGTATTATGCTTTGGGCCAATCAATGTACCAACAATATTATTCCAGTTATGCATATCTGTGGTCTGCTATGTGGGTAGCTGGTGGGAGGTGTTCAGTGGCATGGAGATGCAAGGTCTGCTTCGCTGGGTTGCCTAGGAATTATCTGTTGCAGGTCTGCTTGTTGCACTAGGCTCTATCTGTGGTGCTGCAGTGCATCTCTGTGGGTGCTGGGTCTGCTAGATGATTGCTGTGCAAAGGATGAGTCTGGGATGGTTTGCTTTTGTTTTTTGTTCAGTATAGTGCAGTGTTAGCCTTGTTGTTTTGTAATGCTTTGGGATGCCTTGTTTCTGCTGCAGTTTTTGCCCCTTGCTTTGTTGTTTGTTTTTCCTTTTCCTCTCTTGTTGGTCTCTCACCAACTGGAGGTTTGAGCTTATTTTAGCTCTTAGCTCCTTTTTATTGATGTTTCCCATTGTACCTTGTACGTGCTTCATCAATAAAGTTTTCTTTGCCGATCAAAAAAAAAAAGACCAAAACCCTCCTCTGAAGAAGCAGAAACAGGTTTCACAAAAAATGCAAAGCAATCGCCTGATGTAGCAACGACACCTACAACTGCACAACCCAAAACAAAAAGAATGACAACCAAATCGAAGAAGGGCAATAGTTTGTTGATGAAATCGACATCACGAAAAGGTAAAAAGAAATCTCAAAACAATAAGCGCAACACCCAAACATAGGATACTGGTTCATATAGAAATCTTGACCCAAACACACTTGTAATACCCCACTCCATCCATCTACAAATATTGGTTCAAACTCATCATTACTGAGTAAAATATGCTTCTTTGCATTTATTAGGGTGGATCTCGAAAGATATGAAAGATCTCCTATGCCGTACATATGACTTTTCATAGAATTCTATGTCTATGAGACTACGTATAATGATAAACATAGAGGCTCGACTAGAAGGAATCGACAGAGATAGTATCATATACGGTAATCCTGCTTACATCCAAATTGGATCCAAAACTTCATGTTTGTGAAAAAAAAAAATGTGACGGGTAACTAAAACTCAGTTAAATTTATGTGATAAATTTCTATAATCAATTTCATATGAAATTTATCTCATTGAAAATCATATAAATTTATCTAATTGAATTTTATCAATCCATCAAGCATACTAATCCTATACGTATCATTGATCAACTGAAAAAAATTCAATAAGCCTATTACATGTATCTATTTATTTGATTCTCAATAAGATAAAATTCATATATTTAATATGATTGAACCAGATAAATTTATCAATTGAGAAATTTAATTGCTCAATTGATTATAAAACTTTATCTATGTGCTAGTATTTAATCAAACAAATTAAACGTATAGGGGAAATTATTGTGTTGCTTAGATCAATAATGTGCATTATTGATGTAATTTTATATGTATATGTCTGAAAGTAAATTAGTTATTACATGTATGTGTATCATTGATATACAAATAAATTTATCTACGCAATTGATTACAAAAATTTATTTGTTTTGAATCAAACAATTTAAACTATAATGGAAAATTATTGTGTTGCTTAGATAAATTTATCTATATGCGTACTGTTGATGCAATTTTATATTTATACGTCTAAATTTATTTAGTTATTACATGAATGTTTATCTTTGATGTACAAACAAATGTCTATGTGCAATTGATTACAAAGATTTACTTGTTTAATTGATTGGAGAAATTTCTGTCTGTTTGTTGAAAATTGAATACATTAAATTAATAGAGAAAATTATTGTGGCATTATATGGCATGTTTTGTTGGTTAATTATCAACCAGATTGTTAGAGCATCTCCAAGGGGATCGTTGAGCATCTCCAAGGGGATCGTTAACCAAGGCGTGTTAGGTATTTTAACCAATGTAAGTCTAATTTTGAGCTCCAATGAGCTAGCCATTGGGCTAGCTACTTTACCATCCTAACTTTTTGGTGGCCACAATTGAAGAGCCCTAGAGACTCTCCAAACAATTATGTATGTATATATTTTATATTTTTGTATATTTATGTCTTGGATTTAGGATTTTATATATTTTATATATATATATATATGTGTGTGTGTGTGTGTGTGTATGTAGCAATTTTATTATTATTGCAAATTTATATTAGTAAAATATCAACAATTAGTATTTTTTTATTTTAAAAATTAATTAAGTTAGTTTAAATGATTAACTAAAATAAAGAGCGTGGTTGGAGAACACAATAGCTAAAGTAATTAGGTAAAATAAAGTGTGTATTTTTTTTTATAACTAGTGAAAAGTAGAGAGTGTGGTTGAAGTTACTCATAGTCTAAGTGTACTACTAATCCCACCCACTAATACCATCACATTAGTACATAACTTGTCCCCTTATTTAATTAATTTATTTTCAGGAGACACGCCGGGATACTTCGGGGGCACATTAGGAACATGCCAATTCATATTTTCTTCCATTTTATTTAGTGCTTATGACGAATGTGAAATGTTTATTATTTTTTTCTTAGATTTAAATACTTAATAAATCATCCATAAAAAATATATAAACTGTAAGTGTTAATTTAAAAGTATTTTTTTTTTAAATATATATATATATATATATATAAAATTAGAGTTAGTTTTTGTTAATATTGCTTGTTTGTGGATATAATATTAATCTAGACAGGAAATAAAAATATATGAAAACATATTTTATTGCAGTGTCCCCGCTGTATCCGTGAATTGCAGTGTCCCTTGTCCGCATCTGTGCTTATGTTCGCATCCGTATCCGTGCCCGTACTTCTTAGACACAAACAAACTTGGAGAAATCACAAAAATAAATAAATTAATTAAAGTTTGACCTTTTTAACAAAATAAATCTTGAATTTTTAATTTTGTCAATTTAAAGCCTAATCTTTTGAATTTTTCTTACGATTTAAATCATCCGCCTATTTCCATTAAGTAAAACCAATGATAAAATAGTATTTTAATCCTTCAACTCAATGTAGGTGCATATAAAATGTCTAAAATATTATTTTGCATTGAGTTTAATTACAAAAATACCATTTTTTCCATTACTTTTACATGGAAACAACCAGATGGTTTAAATTGATAATAAAAAAATTTAAAAAAAATTAGAGTTCAAATTGACAAAAATAAAATGTCAATGTTTATTTTGTTATGAAGGTCAAACTTACTCTTTTAGCTTTTTTTTTTTTTTTTTGTA
>NW_021024663.1:2160175-2213901 GCF_004153795.1 Camellia sinensis
ATATTTCAACAAGTGTTAAACATGACCTTGGTTTAACTTCAACTTATAAATTTTTCTTAAATTTCAACAAGTGTTAGCCAAATGTTAGTAGGAAAGTTAATTTATAGGGAAACACTATGCTTCTCATCTCACAGAAAGTGTGTACCATATGCACTTTATAATTAAAGAAGAAAATAATATAATTTCATATTTTTTGAGTCATAACAAAAAAAAAAAAAAACTATCATAACTAAATACAATATGAGCCATAATTAAAGATTTCATTAGTCATAAAATAATGTCATAACTAAACAAGAAAATGACATAATTAAGAGTACATATAGTACACCTCTTTTAAGGGTTGTTAGGTCCCTGTGTTGTCAAATCCGGAGACAAAATCTTATGTTGGTTCAAAACTGTGTTTTTCTGTTTTTGTACTGTCCGCTCGAGCGGAGACTCTTGAGCTCGAGCGTAGATTAGCAGGTCACAGTAGTTTGACAGGGCAAGCACAGATTCTGGTGGGTGTGATTTGACGCTCGAGCGGAAACTCCTACGCTTGAGCGCATCTCTGTTTCTTCGTATGCAGTTTTTGTTCAGTCCGCTCGAGCGGGCTATGTTGAGCTCGAGCGGAGTTCGCGATTCAGATTCCTATTTAAAGCTGCTAACGTTGTTTTGTTTGGGACGTTTTTCCTAGATCTGATCAAAACAAACTAGGGTTGAGTTTAAAGTCTTCTTGGGAGATTTTTGAGAGTTTTTCTTGATGTCTTGAGAAGAGTTCTTCACTCAGGATCTAAAATACATACATCAAGGAGTTGGTTTCTTTATATTCAAGAGAGAGTTCTCTTCGGTGGATTCCGAAGATTCTAGCATATAGTTTCGAAAGGTGTTTGATTCTATATGTGGGTGAGGTTGTGGAATCAACTTCAAGATTGATCAGTTCCGAGATGAAGTCGTGAAAAAGAGTTACAGAAGATTCGAAGACAGATTGACTAAGTTGGGTAATTTGTAAGATATCTTTGTAATCTTTTTACTTCAGTAGTGGATTGATTTATGGCGTTTCGCCCGTGGTTTTTTTAATCACAGTTGGAGGTGTCCAATTGTGGTTTTTTCCACGTAAAAATCTTTTGTGTCGAGTTATTATTTAATCTGTCAAAAACAAACAATCTAAATCACTTTCGTAAGTGCTTGTTGATTTAGATTGTGTGTTTTGGTTCTTTTTGGGATTTGGAATATTTTAATCTTGATCTAATCACGAATCACTTAGATTTTCAAAAATTAACCATAAGATTTAAGCTAAGAAATAAATACATATATAATTTTGTCAAAGAGGTATTTTGCACAGATTAAGGAAGCAAAGTTCCAGAATATGTTGTGTTCACTTTACAAAGCATATATATTATTGATTAAAGGGTTATGGTGGATTGGACTGGGTTGGGTTGAGTGTTCAAAAAAGTGGATTGCGTGTGTATTTAATTGGGTTAGATGTCAAGAAAAGTGGGTTAAAGTGTTCAACATAATTTTTGAACTGAATTATATATATATATATATATAATTCTAAAATGTTCAATTGAACACATATCCTTGGTTGCAGTACAAAAAATTAAGGTTTTAGAAATCAAAATTTAAGGACTAAACTATTTTTAGAGACCAAATATTTTTGTTGCAAAAAGTGTCATTATTATATTTTTAGCAACGAAAATTGGACATTAGTGATGAATTATTATCCTTTTGGGATCAAATTTTTTGTCTCAAAAAATAAACTATTTTGAGACCAAATTATTTTGTCTCTAAAAGTCTATTTATTAGTAACATTTTTAAAATTATGTTGCTAAAAGTCTTATTTTTGACTTTTCGGGACGACCTTTTAGCGACTATCCCCACGACGATAGAAATTAGTCTCTAAATGTCTTTTGTAACAAAATTTTCACTTTTGGAGACCAAAAAATTTGATTTCTAAAACTCTTATATGTTGTAGTGTTATATAGTCATACATAATTCTATCATATATAGTTTTAATGGGAGAAAAAAAGTTTCAAACACTGTTTAAGATGTCTTATAATATTAGACAAAATTAATGAAATATCCCTCTCCAACTTTGTGTAGTAGAGGTCCAAGATATTTTTTTATTAGCTAAGATCCCTCAATGAAATTTCTCTAAAAATTAAAATTTCTCTGTGTTGGAGCCGAAATATCTCTAAGTTGGTCGAAATTTTTCTAAGTCAATTTTTCTCTATAAAAATGTTGAGGGACCTTAATTACTATGAAAATATTGTATATCATTTATCTTATAAAATCTTAATGTCATAGACCTTAAAAAAAAATTCCCTAAACAAAACTCCTAAATTGTTAAAATATTATTAAAAAACTTAACATGAAAAAAACTAATCTTTATTGATAAAATACTTAAAAAGAAATAATATTTCTAAAATTAATATTAGATAACATTTTAATATTTTAATTTAAGATATATTTTACGCTACATAAATAAAATTTATTATTTTACTTAATATATATACTATAACGCGACTCCCAAAATCTCACATCTATGTTTCATTACACTAAATTTTGTCTATATATATTATTCTTTATTATCATTGAGATTATATAATTCATACTAATTATTTTATTTATTATATTGCTAGACTGACAGTCCATTTGGAAGCGTAAGAATGAGTGTGTTTTCAATGGATCTCAGCCTCAACTGTATGTATTATGTGAATTGGTGAAGGTTAGTATTGCATCGTGGATTAAATACCACCTTCCTCACACTGCTTGGTCAGTGCACGATATGGTGTTCAATTTGCATCAGATTAGGGCACATTAATTGGGCTAGTGTTTGAGCAGCAGGGGAGTATTTGGATCTGAGTTGTTGTGTACTCTTGCAGAAGCTTTGAAGGTGTTGTCTATGTAATCGAGCTGCTCTATTTTTTCTATTTCGGTTTTTTGCTCCCCCCCCTCCCTCTCCCTCTGGTTTCTCACCAACTCACTTGGCTTGAGTTAAAATATGATTGTGTGAAACTACAACAATTTTCACTTTTAGCGACTAAATTTTTGGTCGCCAAAAGTCAATTTTTAGTCGTCGAAGGACTTTAGTGACTAAATTTTTTGGTTGTAGAATTAGTAGCCGAAGAGTTGTCGGGAAAGCTAATTGGCGACTACAATTATTTTAGTCACCAAATGTATTCATTTGCCGACTAAATTTTTAGTCGCCAAAAGGTTCAGAAAAAAATTAAATAATACATTTTCGGCGACCAATTTTTTGTCGCGAAAAGCCTCAATTATTGTTAACAACCAAAGATTTAGTTGCGGAAAAGTTTTTAGCTACTAAATATATTAGTCACCTAAAGTAAATACTAGTGTTTTGGCTACTAAAATTTTAGTCGCCTAAAGTCAAATTTTTTTGGCTTCTAAAATTTTAGTCAGCAAATAGTTTTTGTTTTGGCTACTAAAAATTTAGTCGCCTAAACTCCCACATTTTTTGCTACTAAAATTTCAGTCGACAAATAGTTTTTGTTTTGGCTACTAAACATTTAGTCGCCTAAACTCCCACATTTTTTGCTACTAAATTTTTAGTTGGCAAAAGTGTTTTCATTCTTCAGCTTTTGTTTTTAGCTACAAAATGTCTTAATCGGCCAATGTTTGATTTTCTTTTGGCTACAAAACTTTTAGTCGCCAAATGTTTGATTTTCTTTGGGCTACAAAACTGTAATCACCAAATGTTTGATTTTATTTTGGCTACAAAACTTTTAGTCGCCAAATGTTTGAATTTTTTTTTTTTTTGGCTACAAAACTTTAAGTCGCCAAAACCATGACATTACATTTTATCGCAAATATTATAATTTCTCTCTGGGAGCCGAATATTCCTTGCAATAAGGCCGAACACAGGTATTAGGAAAGTCAAAGATGGAATTTGTATTCGGCACTAATCTAGTCGACCACAGAGCCGAATAGGATAATCAGCATTCTAACCAACCGAACAAAGGCCACATAAATAAACGTGCAATGGATCAGAGGTGGGCCCAAACCTAAGGCCCAAGGAAAAGAATATAAATAGAGGAGCATCAGTCAAAGAAAAGTAAGTTTAACTTGAGATATAAGCAACCAAGAGAGTATACACCGAATTATCCGTCGGAGTGCTAATTCCGGCACCCCCGACCGGAGTGTTCATTCCTTTTCAGGTGACCAGCTGAGGAACTCGAGCATCCTATTGGATCCAAAGAGTATTTCCAAACCACTTCCCCACAATTGGCGCCGTCTGTGGGAATACTCCAGCACATCCATGGCAGGCGTGACAGAAGATCCTCCGGTAGTTGCTGACGACCTTATGCCACGAGTTGATACCACTCCAAGCAACATGCTTGGGCCAGAAAACATTGCCGAACAAAAAAGCCTTGAACTTTGACTCAGTTGGCCATACATCACCCTCGACATCAGCACATGAGACAATGTAAGCGATTATGGGTCAGGCGAAGCAAAATGAACAGAGGTTGGAAAATATGATAGCTGAGAATGAGCACCTTCGACAGGATTTGGCCTTGGAGGTGGCAAAATCACTGCAGGCCGCTCGCCAAGATCCGGAACGACCTTTGAGTAAGAATGGTCGACGACCTCGAATTCGGAGATATGATAGCAACAATGATTCTGACTCATCATCCCTAGAACCCAAAAGGAAGGGACGAGTCGAAGTCTCCAGTTCCTCCGAAGGGAGTCTGCATGCACGGAATAAGCGAAGAAGAAATGGTTCAGACGAAGAGGACCAACATGACCCTTTTGTGCGACGGATCGCAAGGGCAATACTACCCAAAAAGTTCAAAGCTCCATCGTTCAGTCTATACGACGAAAAATCGGATCCCACTGATCATATCCGTCATTATAAGCAGACATGACGCTGCATGCAGACGACGAGGCTCTCATGTGCCGAATATTTTCGAGCAGTTTGGGACCATTGGCCGTTAGATGGTATTATAAGTTGGAACCGGCATCAATTAAGAGCTTTCATCAACTACAAAAATCCTTTAGGGCAAGATTCATCACCATTGAGGCCCAGCCAAAGGCCCAGCCAAAGCAGGCCGATTCTCTCTGGACAATGCAAAACCAACCAGGGGAAACCTTACAGCATATTCGGCGCTATTGGGAATGCTTTAATCTCGTAAATGATGCTTGTAATGACTCCATGGCCATCACCGCCTTTAAAATGGGGTTGCATCCTGATAGTGCCATCCGCAGTTCCTTGACTAGAAGGCCCCCCAAAATAGTCGGGTTGTTAATGAAGAAAGTCGAGGAATACTGTAAAGTGGAAGATGATGCCCTGTGGGTTAAAGCCGGAACATAACCAACAAGACGGCCCTATTCGAAATCGTTCAGCAGATAAATTATGTACCATCGCGGAGCCCTGAACCACGGAATCGGACTAAACGGGACAAAAGACGGGATTCGTGCCGATCAAATGACCAATGTTCCCACCGAGCTAATGAACAACTTCAAGTGGATAGCAGGCGCACAAGGCGTGTGGACAAGAAATATATGGAGTTGTCAGAGCCGATCGACACAGTTATGTCTAAAGTTCAACACCTTCAGTTCTTCAAATGGCCACCCAAAATGATGGAACCTCCCGACACAAGGAGACGGGATAGGCGGTGCGAATATCACAAGGACCACGATCATGATACCGAGAACTGTTATATGCTGAAGGATCATCTTGAAAAATTGGTACAAGACGGTCGGCTTAAGCAATACGTCTGAAAAGACAACTCAACCAAAACAATGGCTTTACGGCAGGATTCACCTCCACTCGGCGTAATCCATATGATATACAGCTTGCCGACGGCATCCACAGTACATACAATTCAGTCGCCTCCTAACACCCAAAGGCACATCACACCGGCGAAACGGCCCCATGAAGCTACGAGTATTACTTTCGATGATTCTAATTTGGTCGGCGTGACGTTCGGCCATAATGATCCCTTGGTCATCAAACTACGCGTAACTGATTCGCCGTTGAGCGTGTTCTCATTGACCAGGGGAGTACTTCAGAAGTCATATACTACAAGACCTTCATCAAACTCAGGTTCACTGAGTCAGACCTGTCTCCAGCTCCTTATCCGTTATTCAGCTTCAACGCTAATCCAGAATACCCGTTGGGCAAAATCACACTACCAGTTCGAGCGAGCTTTCGATCAGTGGATGTGAAATTTTTAGTTGTCAACCTTCCTTCGCCGTATAATTTCATCATGGGACGAACTTGGCTGCATGCCATGCAGGCCGTGCCAAGCACCTATCATCAACTGCTCCGCTTCCCGACCGAACGTTGCATTGAACAAATCCGTGGTTCCCAGAAATCGGTACAAACATGTTATCTTCCCGCAAAGACACCTAGAGAGCTGGAAGTGAATTCTATTGAGGTGCTTGATCGAGAGAGCCTCGACGATGTTAGGTGGCCCCAAGTGAAAAGGCTACAGAAGCCCTAGATCGAGTTAAAATTGATGGGAATCCTGATAGGTTCTTCATGGTCGACGCCTCCCTGAACAAAGCCGACAGGTAGCAGCTAATTACATTCTTACTTAGCAACCTTGATATATTTTCATGGTCACCGTACGAGATGCCGGGCGTGGATCCATCTGTTTCTCATCACCGCCTAAACGTTGACCCCAAATGTAAGTCGATTATTCAGAAAAGCCGATGGTCAGCCGCAGAACACACTGCTGCCGTTGTTGAAGAAGTTGACCAGTTGCTTGATGCCGAGGTAATCCGGGAAGTGACCTATCCTACATGGCTGTCGAATACTGTGGTTGTCAAGAAGAAAAATGGAACTTGGCGTGTTTGTGTGGATTTCACGGACTTAAACAAAGCTTGTCCTAAGGATTGCTTTCCCCTCCCCAGAATAGACCAACTTGTAGATGCCACGACACATCACCAACGTATGAGCTTCTTGGATGCCTACAGGGGCTACCATCAAATTGCCATGCATCCGGAGGACCAAGACAAAATTGCATTCCTCACCCCAAAAGGAACCTATTGTTATAAGGTTATGTCGTTCGGGTTGAAGAATGCGGGGCCAACTTACCAAAGACTGGTCACTGCCATGTTCAAGGAGCAACTCAACCGTACTATGGAAGTATACATTGACGATATGGTGGTGAAGTCCAAAGAAAAGCGAACTCGTCTAGCCGATTTGGAAGAGACATTTGGCATTCTACACAAGTACAAAATGAAGCTGAACGCTTCCAAATGTGCATTTGGGATCGGGTCCGGTAAATTCCTTGGCTACATTGTTAACCACTGTGGAATCGAAGCCACCCCAAGGAAAATCAAAACAATTTTAGAACCCAGCTCTCCTCGGTCGGTCAAGGAGGTTCAAAAGCTGATGGGGATGGCCGCCGCACTCAACAGGCTCATCAGCCGTTCCACTGATCGCTGCCGACAATTCTTTCATACCCTTCGGTAAGGTAAAGCTTTTGAATGGACCTCCGAGTGCGAAACCGCTTTCAACGATCTGAAGACTTACCTCCAATCAGTTCTACTCTTGATAACACCCTCGGCAGGTGATTCGTTCATTATATATCTGGCAGTTTCCGACCAGGCCGTCAGCGCCGTACTGTTAAAGGAAGAACTTGGGGAGCAGCGGCTAATTTATTATGTGAGCATAGTAATGGTTGACACCGAAAAACGTTACTTTTTGTTGGAAAAACTCATCATTGCTTTCATCATGGCAGCAAAAAAATTGATGCATCACTTTCAGGGCCATACCATTGGGGTACTAACAAACTACCCCCTCCGGTCAGTACTTCGTAGTGCAGAAGCATCAGGGCACGTCTCAAAGTGGGCTCTCGAACTCAGCCAGTATGATATTCATTTTCTGCCTAAGACCTTAATCAAGGGGCAAGTGCTTACCGACTTTGTGGCCGAATTCATTGGAGGCCATGCCGACTTTAAGTTTGATCAGATTCAACCTAAGCCAAACTGGAGAATTTATGTTGGGGACATTTGGCAATTGTATTGTGGAGGGTCGTCCAACCAGCATGGCAGTGGGAGGGGGGGGCATAGTGATCATGGCTCCCAATGGGGCAATAATTGAGCAGGTTGTCAAACTGGGCTTCGATGCATCGAACAATGAGGCCGAATATGAAGCATTGTTAACCGGCTTACGAAATACACATCTCCTTGGAGCTTGGCGTCTGCTTATCTTCTGCGATTCAAAGCTAGTCATCAACCAATTGAAAGAGGAATACGCAGCCAAAAATGACCGTATGGTAGCTTTCATGAAAAAGGCAAATTCTTTCCTGGCAAAATTTGACCACCATGAACTAAATCAAATAACTCGGGATCAAAACACACATGCATATGCCCTGGCCTGCCTAGCCTCCGCCATCAACTCAAAAATTAAACGGACAAGCGAAGTAGGATTCATCCCTGAGCCGAGCATTACCCCCTCAGAGTCAATTCAAATTAATGTCATAGAACCGGCTCCAAGTTGGATGGACCCTATCATTACATTGTTATCTTATGAACAGCTCCCAGCGGAAAAGAAAGAAGCACACAAACTACGAAACAAAGCCTTACGATACTACTTGGATCCGCAAAGAAAGCTCTACAAAAGATCTCTTTCTGGTCCATATCTAGAATGCGTTCATCTAGATAAAGTCAAAGAACTCCTGACTGAAATACATGAAGGTAGCTGTGGTGCCCATTCCGACGGGCGCTCTTTGGCTCATCGAGTTGTGACATAAGGGTATTATTGGCCAACAATGAGAGTTGATGTCGAGTTTTACATCAAGAAATGTGAACAGTGCCGGAAGTTTGCCCCTTTAACCCATTTGCCTGCTGAAGAGTTAAGCTCTATCACAAATCCTTGGCCGTTCGCCCAATGGGGACTTGACATCGTCGGACCATTACCTCATGCCCCAGGCAACAAACGATTTTTGATTGTTGCGACAGATTACTTCACAAAATGGGTCAAAACGGAGGCACTAACGCACATTCGAGATATTGATGTTAAGCGTTTTGTATGGATAAATATCATAACACGATTCGGCCGGCATTCCAAGAGCACTTATTTCAGACAACGGCACCTAGTTTGATTGTGGCGTCTATCGGGAACTGTGCAGCATGTACGGTATTCGGCCTTATTTCTCCATGCTGGCTTATCCACAGAGCAATGGTTAAGCCGAAGCCTCCAACAAAGCCGTCTTGGACGGCATCAAGAAGAGGCTGGATAAGGCTAAAAGCAAATGGATCGAATAGTTGCCGAGTGTGTTGTGGGCTCATTGCACTACGCCGAGGCGTTCCACTAGGGAAACGCCGATTGCTTTATGCTTTGGAACCTAGGCAATCATCCCTTTAGAAATCGGCCTCCTAACCTTGAAATCGAAAGTTTTTGATATAGGCCGAAATGACATGATATTGGCCTTGGATTTGGCTCTGATTGAAGAATGACGAGACCGAGCCCTTGCGTCTATGGCATGGTACCAGCAACAGCTTGCTAAGTCGTATAATCAATGTGTTTAGGTACGCTGCTATACACCAGGAGAATTGGTCCTCAAGAAAGTACTTCTGGCTGCCAGGAATCCGGCTGACGGAAAACAGGGTCCTAACTGGAACCGCCCCTATCAGATCGATTCAATCGCGGGAACAGGGGCATATCGACTCAAAGACATGTCTGGGAGAAGTCTACCACGTCCTTGGAATTCCACGCATTTGTGTAAATTTTATCATTAACCCGATATGTTGGGCATGATGACTTGTTTTGAGTGTTTGCCGTGTACAACTTTCACTTTTACAATGCAAAGACTTCTTATCTCACCATATGGAATTTTAGTTCGAAGATAAAAGCCTCCGAATTCAGAGCCCCATCAGTGGCATTTTTGGGCCGACTAAGCCTCCGGATTCGGAGCGCCCTTCATAATTCATGATTGGCCAAGTTAAAAGCCTCCGAATTTGGAGCCCCATCAGTGAATGACATTTTTGGGCTCTGGATTCGGAGCGCCCTTCGTAATTCACGATTGGTCAAGATAAAAGCCTCTGATGTCACGACCCCATTCTGCCCCTAGTAGAATGGTGTCGTGATGGCCAGTAATCTGAGATTACCGAAGGCCAACCTTCAAAATTCATACACAATCAGAGTATTACTTATGGGGCTAACATGTGCGGAAGCAATATATATATATATATATATATATATCCGAATCTAATTAGTCCATAAGAGCAGTGCTTAAGTTAAATGGAGTGGCATACATCTTTACATAGCTTTAATACAATAAAATGAAGTACAAAAATACATCTTGACCAAAAGGCTTCTCAGCCATCAAATACAAAATACAATGAAATACAACCAAGAAGCATAATCTTCAAGATGCTGCAAAAGTGCAAAATCCAAAACAAGTGGCAAGTACATCTAGGAATCACCGCCGTCCTGCTCGTCACCTACATATATATAGAGAGGGGTGAGCTTGGTTACTCAGTGAATGGTATAAATAACAAAGGGGTTTACATGAATGATATCCGAAGTCTTTATCAAATCAAGGCACATCACATCTTGTACGAAATCTAAGGGCAAACCAAGTTTATCTAACAAAATCCAAATGCTTGTAGTCCCCTAGCACGTACGGACTTTCAAAGATTGTGCTACGAATGCTTATAGTCCCCTAGCACATACGGACTTTCAAAGATTGTGCTACAAATGCTTATAGTCCCCTAGCACGTACGGACTTTCAAAGATGTCATTCAAAACAAGGCTAATACTTGATATACAAAATAGGGATCATCATTCATGCTTCACAAAATACTTTTCCAAAACAAGCAAGGCAAAATTTTATCAAAACTTAATAACATAACTTTATTAAAAATACCACTCACATAGCTCTTCAGACGTCGGGGTCAAGGCAAGTCCAAGTCCTACAAACACATGGCAAAGTACACTGAATGCACTTCTCAAAACAAGTCTTACATGCATGCAATGATCTCGGAAAAACATGCTGGAAGTCAAAACACTGTTTTACATGTCAGGGAGACATGCTGGGTATCAACCAAGTCTTTGTCGAGGTCCCACACCTCCTTGAGAATTTAATGGGAAATTACTGAGTAATTTACTAGTAATTTACAGAGAATTTACTGGTAATTTACTGGCAATTTACTGAATCTGAGATTTCATGCTATGAATTTTAAAACATGGACCTGGGTACCCATATTCAAGGATCTTGTGAGCACAAAAAGAAAAACATGAATCTTAATGCAAACTTTCGGATCAAACAAGACTTTTTCTTCAAGAACACATGAACACTATTTTCTCTTTCTAAAACCAACTTTAAATCAATGCATGACGTGCAGAACAGGTTCGATCGTGCAATGCAGCTAGATAAACATAAAGAACAACAAGAGTAAATCAAGAATCTAACCTCAATACACGAATCTAACGGTTTGATCTCTAGGAATCAAGCTCGAAAGCCCACTCTCTCACTCTAAAACTTCTTTTTCTTCCTAGAGCTTCTCTCTCTCTACAAGGCAAAGATATAATACAAAACATTTATTTTCTGGGTCTGTCGGCTGACTTAACCCTCTGCAAGGGTACGTGGCAGCGGCTGATTGGTTCTACTCAAAAAGGTGACTGAGTGAAAAGACAAGCCTATGACAAAGTGTACTTAACAAGCTAGGCGGCAAGAGCACTCCGGCAGGTAACGGCATCGGCTAACAACAAGACTTCGGCAAGTAAGGGGCAATGACAACGGCTAGAAAGGACAACACTTGGCCTAGCTGTGCCACACCTTGGCCTAGATCGTACCAATCCAGGAGTAAGGTCACTTGGGTTCAAGGGTAGCATCTCGGCCTAGATAATACACATCTCGGCCTCAGCGATGAACACCTCGACCTAGATAACGATATCTCGGCCAACGTGCCAGAGCGAAGGTGGAGCCAACCAAAGTAAATTCCAAGATGGCCTTAGATGTAAGTGGTTCAAAACTGGCCTGGGTTCAGGGTGACCTCGGCTAAACCCACATCGAGTAAGGTACAAAGCATGCTGTAACACTTAAGCAAAACAATGACAAGATTCGAAATGCAAGTTTAACAAGACAAAATCATATGAATGCATATGAGCATGGTTAGGACAGTGTGAGGGTTATTACATCCTACCCCCCTTAAAAAAGTTTGGTCCCCAAACTTGAGTTACCTCGATTCAAGAATAACTTCGGATATCGGACTTTCATTTCTTCTTCCAATTCCCATGTAGCATCCCTGCCGTAATGCTCCTTCCATTCAATTTTCACCATCGGTATTGCCTTGTTTCTCAATTGCCTCACTTGTCTATCGATAATACGCATTGGCTTTTCTTCATAGCTTAAATCTTCATCAACCACAATCCCAAAATGATCAATCACGTGCAGTGGATCCCGAATATACTTCCTCAACATCGAGATATAAAACACATTATGAACTTGACTTAATCTCGATGGTAAAGCAAGTCTGTAGGCAACCGGGTTAACTTTCTCAAGAATTTCAAACGGCCCAATGTAACGGGGTGTCAATTTACCCTTCTTCTCAAATCTTGAAACTTCTTTCATCGGCGAGGTCTTCAGGAATACATGATCCCCAACTTCAAACTCTAACTCCTTTCTTCTTTGGTCGGCGTAACTCTTTTGTCGACTCTGAGCGGTTCTGATTCTCTATTGGATAAGCTTGATCTTTTCAGTTGTCCTTTGAACTAGATCGGGGCCGATCAAAGCTCTATCTCCTACATTGGTCCAACATATCGACGATCTGCACTTTCTTCCATACAAGGTTTCATACGGCGCCATGCCAATGCTAGCTTGATAACTGTTGTTGTAAGCGAATTCTACTAATGGCAAATGCACCTCCCAGCCTCCTTGGAAGTCCAATACACATAGTCTAAGCATATCTTCAAGTGTTTGAATTGTTCTCTCTGTTTGGCCATCGGTCTGGGGATGAAAGGCCGTACTAAACCTCAATTCGGTCCCCAAAGCCCTTTGTAAACTCTGCCAAAATCTAGAAACAAACTTTGGATCTCGGTCTGACACAATGGACATCGGCACACCATGAAGTCTAACAATCTCATTAATATACAACACAGCAAGTCGATCAGCATTAAACGAAGTCTTAACAGGCAAAAAGTGTGCTGACTTAGTTAATCTGTCGATTATAACCCAGATCAAATCCATCCCTTTCTGTGTCTTCGACAAACCAATCACAAAGTCCATGGAGATATGTTCCCATTTCCACTCAGGAATCAGTAAAGGTTGGAGAAGTCTTACTGGCCTCTGATGTTCTGCTTTCACCTGTTGACAATACAAACACTGGGACACGAACTCAGCTATCTCTCTTTTCATATTCGGCCACCAAAAAGTCTGTTTTACATCTTGATACATCTTGGTGTTCCCTGGGTGAACTGCAAATCTGGATCCATGAGAGTCTTGCAGAATCTTTCCTTTCAACTCTAGGACGTCGGCCACGCACAATCTTCCTTCAAACTTAAGCACTCCATTCTCAAGGGTGTAACCTGACCTCGGCCTGGTAATAATCTCATCGGCTATCTTCTTCAGGAATTCATCCTCCATCTGCCTTGCTTTCACTTCCCCAATAATAGTCGGCTCTACTGAAATCATAGCCAGGCATGCCAAACTTCCCACTGACTTCCTACTCAATGCGTCGGCTACCGAGTTCGCTTTACCTGGGTGATACTGAATCTGCATGTCATAATCCTTCAATTATTCAAGCCATCTTCTCTACCTCAAATTTAGTTCCTTTTGAGTGAACAAGTACTTCAAGCTCTTGTGATCTGTAAAAACTTGGCAAGAGGCTCCATACAAGTAGTGACGCCAAATCTTCAAAGCAAACACCACGGCTGCTAGCCCTAGATCATGGGTTGGATAGTTCTTTTCATGAAGTTTCAACTGACGAGATGCATATGCTATGACTTTGCCCCCTTGCAATAATACACAACCCAAACCCTTATGTGAAGCATCACTGAAAATCTGAAATTCCTCATTACCTGATGGGAGTATAAGAACTGGTGCCGTAACTAACCTCGTCTTCAACTCTTGGAAGGCTAATTCTCTATCATCGGTCCATTCATACGCTGTTCCCTTCTTAGTTAGTTGTGTCAGTGGTACTGCAATCCTTGAGAAGTCCTTCACAAACTTTCGGTAATAACCTGCCAAGCCCAGAAAACTAAGAACCTCGGACACGTTGGTCGGCGTCGGCCAATTCACAATGGCTTCAATCTTACTGGGATCAACTGATATACCCTCTTCATTAATCACATGCCCTAAAAACGAAATGCTGAAAAGCCAAAACTCACACTTACTCAACTTGGCGTACAACTTCTTGTCTCTCAAGATTTGCAGGGCAAGTCTCAGATGATTCTCGTGCTCAATTGTACTCTTGGAATAGATCAATATGTCGTCAATAAAAACAACTATGAACTCATCTAGATACGGCTTAAAGACTCTGTTCATCAAGTCCATGAATGTTGCAGGAGCATTGGTCACTCCGAAAGGTATTACCAAACATTCGTAGTGGCCATACCTTGTCCAAAAAGCAGTCTTCTCAATGTCCTCAGCTTTAACTTTCAGTTGATGGTAGCCCGACCTAAGGTCAATCTTGGAAAAGACTCGTGCTCCTTGTAGTTGATCAAGCAAATCATTAATCCTAGGCAATGGGTACTTGTTCTTAATGGTTACCTTACTAAGTTCTCTGTAATCAATGCAAAGGCGAAGTGTGCCATCCTTTTTCTTAACAAATAGAACGGGTGCTCCCCATGGTGAAGTGCTCGGCCTAATGAATCCCTTATCCAATAATTCTTGTAATTGCAATTTCAGTTCCCTAAGTTCAGCTGGGGCCATCCTATAGGGTGTTTTGGAGATAGGTTGCGTTCCCGACATGATGTCCACAGTAAACTCTATTTCTCTATCGACTAAGTGGCCAGGCAATTTATTCGGAAAGACGTCGGGGAATTCCTTAACAACTGGTATGTCGGCCAACTCAACACTTCCATTCAAATCACTTAGTATACTGCACAAATAACCTTGACACCCTTTTTGGATCAACTTATAGGCTTTCATGGATGAGATTAAGTAAGGTGGGGGTACTACTCCCTTACCCTGGAAAATGACCCCGGCTTGGTTTGGGGTCTTCAATGTGACACTCTTAGTAACACAATTAATGGATACATGATTGGCTACTAACCAATCCATTCCCAATATGACATCGAAATGAGTCATTCTTAATGGCATTAAATCAACTAATAATTCTACACCCTCAATCACCACAACACACGCCCTATCTATGGATGCAACAATTTTTGTTCCCCCAGATGGAGTAAATTCATATAACACAAAATCAAGGGGTTCTAACGGTCTGTTCAACTTCTCGGCAAATTTAATAGATACAAATGAATGTGTAGAGCCCGAATCAATCAAGATATATGCAACTTGAGAGCAAATTGAGAGTGTACCTGACACTACCGTTTCAGCATTCTGGGTGTCTCCTGGCACTACAGCAAAAACTCTGCCCTGTCTCATCTGTGTCCTTCCGACGTTGCTTCCGTGTGCAGAGCCCAAGGTGCCCCCATTTTTCTTACCATCATCAGCCCTTGTCTTCGGACAGTCTTTCACGCGGTGGCCTATCTCGCCACATTCAAAGCAGGCCCCTGTCGCCCAATGACAAACCCTGAGATGTGGCTTCCCACAACTCGCACACGTCGGCTTAGCATTACCATCCCGATTTGAGTTGCTGGAACTGCCCACGTTCGTCTTCTTCTTGGCATTAAACGACATCCGACGACCTTCCTAGTTCTGTCTCTTCCTCTGACTCTCTCCTGAATTTTGATATCGGTTTAAGTTGGCTTCTGCCAGAATGACCTTGTCTAACACCTTGGCGTAAGTCGGCATATTGAGCATGTTGACTCGATCCTGGATCGGTCCACGTAGTCCACTTTCAAACTTACTGGCTTTCCTATATTCATCACTGACCATATGAGGCGCGTATCTCGCCAATTCGGTAAAAGCACAGTCATATTCTGCCATTGTCCTGTTGCCTTGCGTTAGAGCTTGAAACTCGGTGGTCTTGCGATCTCGAACGCTAAGGGGAAAATGCTTGTTGTAAAACAGCTCCAAAAATCTGGCCCAAGTTAAACCAGGATTAGCTTCTCGGATCATCATCCACCACCTTCGAGCGTCATCGTCTAATGTGAATGCTGCCAATGTCACCTTCTAAGCGTCGGTGCTGGGAAAGATCTCGAACAGCTTCTCCATTTCCAAAACCCACGCCTCGGCCTTCATCGGCTCTATACCCCCTGAGAATCTCGACGGTTTCATCTTCTTAAACTCCCTAATCAAGGCGATCGTGCCGTCCCCATACAAGGCTGGCTGCGGAGGTACTTGAGGCACCGGAGGAGGTGGAGGCAGAACTGCATGTCAGCCATTCGTCTGCTCGGCCTGGGTGGATGTAGCACTAGCATTCTGTTGCCTCATTTGTCTCAACTCACGGGTTAAACCTTCAACCAGTCTTTCTAGTCTGTCCAGTCTATCCTCTGATTGATCTCGGCCAACTGGTGGTCTAGCTCTCCTCATGATGCTATGAGTATGCAAAATGCAACTTTAAAACAAACTAGACCAAGAATCATGTATGCAAATAACAAACGGTCATGCCGAGATAATGCACACCATGTCAAATAGCAAGCAATATGATGCGATCCTAACATTTTTCTAAGGGAAATCCTATGCTCTTTAGGACTCAAGTGTGTGAATAACGTACTATAAGAAACTTGTGCTCTGATACCAATCTGTCACGACCCCATTCCGCCCCTAGTGGAATGGTGCCGTGATGGCCAGTAATCCGAGATTACCGAAGGCCAACCTTCAAAATTCACACACAATCAGAGTATTACTTATGGGGCTAACATGTGCGGAAGCAATATATATATATATATATATATACGAATCTAATTAGTCCATAAGAGCAGTGCTTAAGTTAAATGGAATGACATACATCTTTATATAGCTTTAATACAACAAAATGATGTACAAAAATACATCTTGACCAAAAGGCTTCTCAGCCATCAAATACAAAATACAATGATATACAACCAAGAAGCATAATCTTCAAGATGCTGCAAAAGTGCAAAATCCAAAACAAGTGGCAAGTACATCTAGACGTCACTGACGTCTTGCTCGTCACCTACATATATATAGAGAGGGGTGAGCTTGGTTACTCAGTGAATGGTATAAATAATAAAGGGGTTTACATGAATGATATCCGAAGTCATTTTCAAATCAAGGCACATCACATCTTGTACAAAATCCAAGGGCAAACCAAGTTTATCTAACAAATCTTTCAAGTTCCAGGGGATAACGTTAACAAGGTTGTGCTACAAATGCTTATAGTCCCCTATCACGTACGGACTTTCAAAGATTGTGCTACAAATGCTTATAGTCCCCTAGCACGTACAGACTTTCAAAGATTGTCAAAACCAAGGCTAATACTTGATACACAAAATAGGGATAGTCATTCATGCTTAACAAATACTTTTCCAAAACAAGCAAGGCAAAACTTTATCAAAACTTAATAACATAACTTTATTAAAAATACCACTCACATAGTTCTTCAAACGTTGGGGTCAAAGCAAGTCCAAGTCCTACAAACACATGGCAAAGTCTATTGAATGCACTTCTCAAAACAAATCTTGCACGCATGCAAATGACCTTGGCGTTCTTCAAAAACTAAGTCAAATCAAAACAAAACACAGTTTCTTAACTCGGGAAAACATGCTGGGCAACTACCAGGTCCAGGCCGAGGTCCCACACCTCCTTGTCGAGGTGTGGCCTTGATGGCCACATTCAAGGAAATGAAGTCGGAAAAATCTGGGTTTCCCGCTCTTGAAGAACATGACGAACATGAAGAACATGAACATGAGGGAGATGAATCAAGGATCATAATTTGCTATTACAAAATCTGAGATTTCATGCTATGAATTCAAAAATATGGACCTGGGTACCCATATTCAAGGATCTTGTGAGAACAAACACAAAAACATGAATCTTAATGCAAACTTTCGGATCAAACAAGACTTTTCCTTCAAGAACATATGAACACTATTTTCTCTTTCTAAAACCAACTTTAAATCAATGCATGTCGTGCAGAATAGGTTCGATCGTGCAATGCAGCTACATGAACATAAAGAACAACAAGAGTAAATCAAGAATCTAACCTCAATACACGAATCTAACGGTTTGATCTCTAGGAATCAAGCTCGAAAGCCCACTCTCTCACTCTAAAACTTCTTCTTCTTCGTAGAGCTTCTCTCTCTCTACAAGGCAAAGATATAATACAAAACGTATATTTTCTGGGTCTGTCGGCTGACTTAACCCTCTGCAGGGGTACGTGGTAGTGGCTGGTTGGTTCTACTAAAAAAGGTGACTAAGTGAAAAGGCAAGACTATGACAAAGTGTACTTAACAAGCTAGGCGGCAAGAGCACTCCGACAAGTAACGGCATCGGCTAACAACAAGACTTCGGCAAGCAAGGGGCAATGACAACGGCTAGAAAGGACAACACTTGGCCTAGCTGTGCCACACCTTGGCCTAGATCGTACCAATCCAGGAGTAAGGTCACTTGGGTTCAAGGGTAGCATCTCGGCCTAGATAATACACATCTCGGCCTCGGTGATGAACACCTTGGCCTAGATAGCGACATCTCAGCCAACGTGCCAAAGCGAAGGTAGAGCCAACCAAAGTAAATTCCAAGATGGCCTTAGATGTAAGTGGTTCAAAACTGACCTGGGTTCAGGGTGACCTCGGCTAAACCCACACCGAGCAAGGTACAAAGCATGCTGTAACACTTAAGCAAAACAATGACAAGATTCGAAATGCAAGTTTAACAAGACAAAACCATATGAATGCATATGAGCATGGTTAGGACAGTGTGAGGGTTATTACATCTGAATTCGGAGCCCTATCAGTGAATGACACTTTTGGACTGAGTAAGCCTCCGGATTCGGAGCGCCCTTCGTAATTCACGATTGGCCAAGATAAAAGGCTTCGAATTCGGAGCCCCATCAGTGAATGACACTTTTGGGCCGAGTAAGCCTCCGAATTTGGAGCGCCCTTCGTAATTCACGATTGGTCAAGTTAAAAGCCTCCAAATTCGGAGCCCCATCAGTGAATGACACTTTTGGGCCGAGTAAGCCTCTGGATTCGAACCGCCCTTCGTAATTCACGATTAGCCAAGATAAAAGCCTCTGAATTTAGAGCCCCATCAGTGGATGACACTTTTGGGCCGAGTAAACCTCCGAATTCGGAGCGCCCTTCGTAATTCACGATTGGCCAAGATCAAAGCCTCCGAATTCAGAGCTCTATCAGTGGATGACACTTTTGGGCCGAGTAAGCCTCCGGATTCGGAGCGCCCTTCGTAATTCACGATTGGCCAAGTTAAAAGCCTCCGAATTCGGAGCCTTATCCGTGCAAGACACGTTTGGGCCGAGTCAGCTTCCGGATTCAGAGCCCCTTCCAGGGCACCCTTCAACAAAAACCATGTTTGGTCGCGGCAAAATGCCTCCTAATTCGGTACGCTTTTCATGAATATTATGAATAACAAGCATAAGCGCAGTTGACAAAAAAATGGAGGAACATTGATAATATGTTTTATCTTCAATTTTATTCGGTGTTATTTCCCACATGTACTAGAAATTAAACAAGCATACAAATTATGCGGTAGAAAAATCATTCTGATTTAATTCAACCTTTTCGGTACAATTATGAATTTATTAAATTACACATGAGCTTGAAATCAGGGGATCATATATGCAACAGTAACTAGCAGCATGTAATTCAAGAATATGTTTGGCACACCAAATATATGAGTTGAGAGAAATTGAAACATGCCAACATTTAAAATAATATGTTTTATTGAATTAATCGATAATACATGACTCGCTCCCACTCTACGTTAGAGCAGTACAATATGTTTTATCTTCAGTTTTGTTAGACATCCCCCTCGTCGTTGCTCTTCTCGACTTCGAAACCGCAAAGGGAAAGTGATGACTCTGATATAACGGCGACACCAAATCTACACCTACTGCCCGAAGAGCCTCTGCGGCCTAAAGAGCCTTGACCCACCCATGCTTAAATCCACGGTTCTCACATCGGCATACCTCTTCGGCGAGCTTGTCCTTAGTCTTCTGTATCCCGACTTTCTAGCCATTGTGGAAGCCTTGTTCATAAGACCTGGTCTTCGCAGCCTCTATTGCAAACATGTTTGCTGTGTCACGATTGGCAATTGCATGACTTATAAGCCATTGGGTCACCCTTTCTTCCATGATCGGGTTAGCTTGTCCATCCGAATGTGTCTCGGAGGTTTTGACCTTCCTTAGTTCACGCTCGGCCTTCTCCACACGAGCTTCTAAGCTCCGAATGCATTCGTCTTGCTACTCTACCTGCCGCCGCACAGCGCGAAGGCGCATGCCAATTTCATAGGCGGTATACAGCCCTTTCATAGCTCCATGGATGCCCTCGCACAACACTTCAAAATCAGGTCGACCGACCACTGACTGCTGGAATTATAGTGGAAAAATTTGTTAAGCAAACTCGACTGCCACATTTGGGTCATGTACGAGTGAATCCGCTTCCGTCATCGGTTTGTTCCCCACAAAAGCCGTAAAACTCAACGGGCACGAAGTCGCACTGGTTTCTCCCCTCGAACGTGGCTGAGGGGAGCTGTCCTATTGTTGTTTTTCCCTTTTGGGTGACCTACTTCGACGACGCAGGGACTAACATTTTTCACGTTCCCTAGATGTCCTGGCTCCTCGCACGCATTGGCTCGCCACCTCGATTCATCTCTGCATCCAACTCTGCGAGTGTCCTCCCTTCTCCTCTACTATTGAAGAACACTCTTCTTGCCATCCACAATAGTCACCCAGCTTGGTTCGACACAATGTTTTTTCCCTCTCACAATTTATTGGATTTGAATGCAGAAATGGCACCTACACGCACGCAGCCCCCACCCCCTTTAGTAATTACGGATGCAACGTCCCTGAGGCGACCACATCAATGCTAAAATTCAAAACTAGGTGCTGATCATCTCATGTGCCCCAGCAGCTCCATGAGCTAATGTCGTTCGGCGTCCCAGTTCACGCTTCAGTTGGGGCAAGGGTAGATTGATTAATCTAATCAGCAAGTGTACATATCTGCCGCCAATCATCTCATGTACCCCCAGTCGCTCCATAAGCTAATGTCGTTTGGCGTCCCAGTTCACGCATCAGCTGGGGCAAGGGCAGATTCATTAAGCTAATCAGCAAATGTACAAATCTGGAGCCGATCATCTGATGTGCCCCAGCCACTCCATGAGCTAATGTCGTTCGGCGTCCTAATTCATGCATCAGCTGGGGCAAGGGTAGATTGATTAATCTAATCAGCAAGTGTATAGATCCGGCGCCGATCATCTCATGTGCCCCAGCCGTTCCATGAGCTAATGTCATTTGGCGTCCCAGTTCATGCATTAGCTGGGGCAAGGGCAAATTCATTAAGCTAATCGGCCAGATACCAGGGCCTTGAGCTGTTTTACTTGTGGGTCCAACAAATATTCATGCATTTCCAAGTTGTTAATTGTCGATTATTTTAGTTATTCGGCTAAATAGCAAAGAGGTAAAGGATGCTTAATTGATTCGGTTAATTTACTGGATGTTTAATTTACCCATGTAGCAAACAGAAAAGCATAAGGAATTGTCATTAGTAAATTAAAGATAGATGACAAATAGTATATGCAGTAAACTGGAAAGCACAGAAAATTTTCATTAATAAATTGAACGCAAAACAGCAGTCATTTTACATATGAAAATTAGCTTACATTTAAAGAAATGAAAATCTACTAGCAAAAACCTACAAAAACTATGCATCTAAGATGCCTACCAAAAACAAAAATATCCCCTCAGCAATCTTCAGGGTCAGACGCCAACGGCTCAACGTCCACCTGCTCGTACCGAATCGGCTGCGCCAATGTCACATTCGCAGCAGCGAGGGCTTTGAGCCAGCCGTGTTTGAAGCCCTGATTCTTGAACTTGGGCACTTCTTCCACATAGTTGTCTAGGGCGGCGTCCTTCCCAGCTTGGAACGCTTTGGAAATCTCAGAGTCGGCTACTTTCTTTGCCTTCCTCGATTCTTTCAGGTTGGCTTCCAACTTGGCGATCACATCCTTGGCTAACTTCAGCTCATTCTTGCTCGTTTTTGCCCTCTCTTCGACAACAAGCCTTAGTTGGTCTGAATTCCTCACTCGCTTGGCCTCAGAGTCAACTCTCGCACATTCTTCCACTGCTTGCGATGCCTCGGAATCGGCCCTTTGAGAGGCCACCTTAGCCTTGTTCTTTTCATTGCCAATTTCGGCTTTCAAGAAGCCGATCTGTTCTATGGCGTCATGTTGACGGAGACCAAGTTCGGCTATCCTGCCCACGGTCTGCAAAATAAGGCAATAGAGTAAGAAAAAAAAAAAAAAAATATATATATATGTATTTAGTCGGAAGACTGCAGATAAGGCAAGTGATGTACTAATAAGGCCGACTGAGCGGCTAAAGCAATTAGCACTAGGTCTGGCTCCGCCCGAAATGTAGCTCTTTCAACCAGTAAGGATATTGAGGAGGCCATACTCAAGGCCATAGCTGGGTCCTTCAAAGTCGATGCATCAAAGGAAATCAGCATATTCCTTATCCTTGGTTGAACAATAAATGGAACAACCAAGTTTGATTCCTCAATACGCGGCCATTTGTCGCTTTAGTCCTCTTCCTAGATGGCTTCTTGCTCGGTAAGGTGCTTCTCTCCCCTATGCTCAGCCTCAACCCCTCGTTATGCCTGCTCCGTTGTGGCCATTTCGGTTTGAGCCGTTTTTCTACGATAACATGCAGAGAGGATTCAACTACCGCGGTGGGTGAAGTTTCTGATCGGGCAGCCTCGGCCCTCCTCTGGGCAGCCATCCTTTCGGCGATTTTTCTCCTAGCAAGTTGCGTGAGCGACTTCCCAACCATATTCTCAGGATAGGAAATGGGAAGGTCTCCTAAGTCTGTAAAAATGTCTTCGAAGGAGACGTCCCCTCGGCTTGATGTAGACGGAGGATCAGACGAATTGAGTCCGGCTTCCTCAAAGGCCAAGTTAAGAGCCTCGTTTACCTCGGCCTCCAACTAGTTTGGGTCTTCGGCGACCTCTTCGGCTGCTTGTTCATCCACGTGCTCCGAATCAAAGTCTTCCAAACCAATCTGCCTTAGGTTTTTGAAGTTGGGAAAGATAAGAGCCATAAGATGCTCTTCGTCTCTGGGAATTAGAATGTGGTCTGCCACCGAAAACGTTGCGTAAGTCGGCTCATACCGTAGGAGAATGTGGGTTGCCCTCTCTTGTTTTTGAAGGCTTGGACAACCAACAAACTGTAGTGCGATTTTAATTTCCGCAAGCATGGCATCGTCGGCCAAAACCAACACTTTCTTCAAATCGTTTCCTGCATGAACAAAATGGTTAGTACTTGGAAGGAAAGCCGAATACATATATGATAGTAAAAAATAGAAAAATAATGAAAATGAGCTATATAGCCACTTGGTTCGCCTTTTCACCGTGGCACGAGATCTAGGCGATCTTCACCCTCGTTGAATTCCTAGTTGCCTCGGACAATGACCATTACATCGTCGACATGCTTGGCATAGCTGGCAAGCATAGTCACTAAGTGATGATTGGTATCCTTAGCCTTGAGAAAATAGCATCCCAGCTGGCCAGTAGACTTGGCTAAGGCATAACAATGCTGAATGGCAGGTATACCTAGGTTAATCCTAAGGCATCGATTCAACTCTACAATCCCCATTATGATTCATAAAAAATTTACGATAGGTTGGGAAGGGATTAGACCCCAGTGTCGAAAGACAGCCCTTAAAAATAGGTGAAGGGGAAAACGGACTCTGCCCTCAACAATCGATAGAAGGGGAAAGATAATTGTACTCTCATCAGTCCTCTCCATATCAGTGGTGTGGTCTGCCACGAGTGACATATGGATGTCGTCGGGAATGGAATAGTGGCGTCGGAAGCCGAAAATTCGGTTTACAGAAAGGAGTTCTTTCAAATGTTTTGCCATCATAATCAGCCTAAGGATTATACAAAGCTAAAAATAAATGAGGAAATGGGATTCGAAGTGAAGGAGAAGGAAACTTACAAGAGGCAGAAGAGATAATGAGAGACATGAGGAAGTTGTAGAGGCCGCAAAATTGAGGTATGTTGAAAGGCAATCCAAAAGCTTTGAGTATTCAAAAAGAACTTACACACGAAGGGACAACATAGTTTCAAATCGCATTAAATGAAGAAAGTGTACAAAGTGTACAAAGAGGCGGGAAGATGTAATAATGCCTAAAAAGTGTGTGCTCTGACATACGTTGGAATGAGGTTAGCCGTCATTCTTCCTTCTACTTCTCAAATTTGAAAGTAAACATGCGGTTCGAAACCAAACATGCCGAATAACTAGAGTTAATAGGATGTTTGGAGGGCAATTGTGGGAGCCGAATATTCCGTGCCAATAAGGCCGAACACAGGTATGAGGAAAGTCAAAGATGGAATTTGTATTCAGCACTGATCTAGTCAACCACAGAGCCGAATAGGATAATCAACATTCTAACTAGCCGAACAGAGGCCACATAAATAAACATGCAATAGATCAGAGGTGGGCCCGAACCTAAGGCGCAAGGAAAAGAATATAAATAGAGGAGCATCAGTCAAAGAGAAGTAAGTGAGAACAAGTACGTTTAACTTGAGATATAAGCAACCAAAAGAGTATACACTGACTTATCCGTTGGAGTGCTAATTCCAGCACCCCCGACCGGAGTGTTCATTCCTTTTTAGGTGACCAACTGAGGATCTCGAGCATCTTATTGGATCCAAAGAGTATTTCCAAACCACTTCTCCACATTCTCCATAACCTGTCTATATTCCAAGCAACCTGTAATAGGTATATAAATCAATGCAAACCTCAAGCGCCTTTATTCAAAGCAGGTGTAGAAAACACAGGAAGTAAATCATTGAAAAGGGAGAAACAGAGAAAGGGGGAGAGAGACAGAGAGAGCGACAAACACAGACAGAGACTGTGAGTGAGAGGTCGAGCAAGTGAGCAAGAGACGGATGCACAGACAGACTGAGAAGCAGACCGTAAAAGCGAGAGAGAGAGAGAGTGAGAGAGAACCTGTGATATGCGGCTGCGACGGTGGTGATTTGCACCGGTGGCGATGGCGGTGGCCGTCGCAATGTCGCCCGTGCAATAGGCTATGGTGAGGGGGGCTGATTTCTGTGAGATTTGGTGAGGTGTGTGTGTGATACACTGTTGTGAAGTTGTGTGTGATACACTGTTACCTAGCAAATCAACATGCGCGCAGCAATAAAAGAAGTGGCGCGCGTTGAAATTTCAACCTTTAGCGACTAATTTTATTCTTAGTCGGGAAAGGAATCAATTATACCGACTATAATGCTTTGATAGCCAAATATCACTCAACAGAAACGAAAATATTGGTCGCGAAAAGTCCTCTTTCGCGACTAAGTTATGTTTTAGTCGGGAAAAACAAATATTACAGAATAAATTTATTTTTTTTAGCCTAAAATGTACACTAACGGTGACTAATATCCTATTTAGTCGCTAAAAAATTAAATTTTTGCCGACTAAATTGAAATTTAGTCATCAATTATAAATATTTACCTACTAAAATATTTTAGTAGCTACATATTGAACCAATGTCGACAAAATTAATTTTTAGTCGCCAAAAATTGTAGTTTTGGTGACTAAAAATATTTTAGTCGCCGAAATTAGTCGCCAAATGTGTATTTTCTTGTAGTGTGATCTGTTTGGTGCAACTTAGTTAGAATTTGAATGCGTCACTATGATAGTTTTTGCCCTTGTCTGCTTTATTGGTATAATCTCATTAATGTATATGTTTTTATCATCAATAAAGTTTATTTTTGTTGATTTAAAAATATACATATGCACTCTTAGTTGTGCCATTTTCTTATTTAGTTATGACCAATTTTCTTCTTTAATTATGATGCATAAAATCTTTAATTGTGTTTCATATTGTGTTTAATTATGACATCTTTTTTAAATTATGACTCAAAAAATATTAATTATATTTTTTTATTTTTTAATTATTAGGTACGTATGGCACACATCTTTATGTGTACCATAGTATTTTCCATAATTTTAATATATCATTTACATAATTTTATTGGATTACTTATTGTAAGCCATTAACTCCCATTACTCAATCATTATGGGTTATAATCAGTAGAGACTCCCATTACTTAATCATTATGGACCATAATCAATAGAGAATATATTTTTGGGAGAACCTTCTCACTTAAGAAAATCAATTGAAGGGTGCTATTGACTCTTTGTGGGTTCATCACGAAACTCGCATTGATAATCTTAAATGTTAAATGTATAGATTTTATCTAATATTTTAATTTTGCAAAAAATTAAATTGATTAGATATTGACAGCCAATTGATCATATCACATTTGTGTCAATAATTTATTTTTAAAATCATATTTATCATTGACACAAATGTGATTTTATTAATTAGTTATTAATATCTGATCAACGTGATTTTTTTATATATAAAAATGAAATATTCAATGAATCTTACACATTGAATTATTCAAATTATCAATACAAACATCATCACAGGCCCATGAAAGTCGAACAACAACCTCTAATCTGATATAAACCGGATGGAAGCCTATCCTCTATATTTTTCATTGTTGTCCCATGAACCAAATGATTAACGGACTGTCACGTCAGCCACTTTTATTCACACATTTACCCGAAATTCTTTACTTTTGTGTGCATCGGGTAATTATTTTTCTCTATTTTTTTTTCCACCCTTTGTCTGCCTCAGTGTAACCAACGATTATTAAGTTTGCTTAGTGTAGTTTATTATAAATAAAAAATTAATAATTAAATTATAAATCAAAAATATAAATTTTTTAACTTTCAAATAATCAATTTTTTTTAAAATTATTTAAAAAGAAAATTAGCGAGACATCCTTTTACAAATTTGTACAAGAATTTAAGGACACCCAACAATTTATTTGCTAGTTAAAGTCCCTGGTTGTTTAAACTTCAGATGTTTACACTATTACAAAAACAGATAAATATCACACTTTTTTTGTGTGATGTATGTTATTTAATCACACTTTTTAAGTTTTATTAAAGTGTGATCTTTGGGAGTGTGATTAAAAGGGGTTATTTTTAATCACACATTTTAAGTGTGATTAAAAATATTTAGATCACACTTTTTAAGTGTGATTAATAATATTTAGATCACACATTTTAAGTGTGATTAATAACATTTAGATTACACCTTTTAAGTGTGATTAAAAATATTTAGATCACACATTTTAGGTGTGCTAACAATTTTAATATACAACAGTTAAAATCATTGTATAACACCCAACCTCCCACACTATAAACCTTACACAACACCCTCTTTCCACTACACCTCTATAACACCATATTATTATATATGCAACATATATTATTTATATAATACATAGACCCGTATTAATATAAAAGTACATATATAAAGATAATTATTTTTTATTGAAAATAATTTATGTAAAAATAAATTATTTACTAGAAAAAAAAAGAGACCACTTTTGGCAACTAAACATAATTTTAGTCGCCAATTCTATACTTTTGGCTACTAATTATTTTTTAGTCGTTAAAAAAATTAATTCCCGGGCTAAAATTACTACTTTTGGCGACTAAACTTCTTTTTAGTCTCCCAATGCCTCAGTTTTAGCTACTAGATTTTTTTTAGTCGCCAAAAAATCTCACTTTTGGCTACTAAAATTTTTTTGGTTGGTAAAAGCCTCACTTTTGGCTACCAAACATCTTTTTAGTCACCCAATACCTCACTTTTGGCTACTATTTTTTTTTAGTCTCCAAAAAGCCTTACTTTTGGCTACTAAAATTTTTTTAGTCGGTAAAAGCCATATATGGGCAACCAAATAGATTTTTAGTCGCCAAAACCTATACTTTTGGCTACTAAATTCTTTTAGTCGCCAAAAATCTTTACTTTTGGCTACAAATGCTTTTTTGGTCGCCAAAACCTACACTTTCAGCGACCAAATGTGCTTTTTTAGTGGCCAAAGATGTTTTTTCTTGTAGTGGAGTGTGATTAAATATATATATATATATATAATTACACTTATTTAAAAAGTGTGATTAAAAAGTAATAATGTATATATAATCACACTTTAATTAGAATGTGTGATTAAAAAATATATATCTAATCGCACTCATTTAAAAAGTGTGATTAAAAAGTAATAGTGTATATATAATCACACTCTAATTAGAATGTGTGATTAAAAAATATATATATATAATCACACTTAATTGAAAAGTGACATAAAAAATGAAAATTATCACGCTCAGTGAAATTAAGTGTGATTAAAATATCAATCTAATTTTTTTTTTATCACACTTCCAATAAAAGTGAGATTTTTTTTTTGTCAAAGTATAATCTTTAACTATTTTTGTAGTAGTCTTAGGTCTAGTTCTGGTATTTTTGTAAAATGGATTAGTAAATAATATGGTCCTTTTTCACCTGGTCTATTTCTCTTTTGTTTTTAGTGTCGTTTTTATTGTTTCTCCGTATAACATTAAATGCCATGATTTTCCACTACTGCAGATTCTGAAGGCTGTCAATGTCATCCAATTACTGACATCTCTCGTCCTAAATCATATAGGTGAACATAGAATGCGTCTCAATTCCTTGGTTTTACACATAATATTCTGAAGATGTGTAGAAAACGCACTTCATATGTTACAAAATGATTCAATTGATGATATATATCTTTTGTATCTCTGCATTTTAAACATTTTAAATCCCAAGTGACTGAATAGATATTCGGTTTCAATTTTTCATTATCATTTTCTGAGATATTATTGCTGTTAGTGGTGATATAGTACTAGATGTTTGTTCAAAACTTTTGACTAGATGACAAAGTGGTTGATTAGGGTGCATTACAATGGGAATTACTTAGTTTTGTTCTTAATTACTTGTTTTGGTTTTAATTTTTAATTCTAGATCTGTGGAATATGAAGGAATTGGATTTGATCAGAGTTTGAAGAAATCCACATACGTTCTTTGAGCTTTCTCTCCAACTCCAAAGAGGATCATTGTTTTTGTGGCTTTTAGGCATATTTGCTTGGGTAGATTTTGTCATGAAATTGTCGAAAGTGGGAGATTGTTAATGTTTGGAGTCTGTACTAGGTTGACAATATTTTAAACAAAAATCTAGTTAAATCGTTATTGCTTTAATTTGAACTATAATTATTTTAGAAGTTCAAGTTCAGTAAGAATTAATATTAGAGTTGGGCATAGAGTGTTCAATTCTTTGGTACGAACAATTAGAGATTTCTAAACTAACTACATTGTTGTGTCATGTGTTGAGTAACCATTTAAGCTGTCAACATTTCAGAAACTCTTTGGATTTTCATAGCTCAAGAGAAGGGTGATGATTTTACGAATTCTGAGGGGCGTCTGAACTCAGGTTTATGGAATTGGTTTTCGAGTCATGCTAAAGCACTTAAATTATAAATATGAGTGTGGTTAGCACTGCTGGAAATTAGGCTTTTAGTGGCGTTTTTTAAACGCCACTAAATCTATCAAAAACGCCGCTAGTTGTTTTTGTGACGTTTTTACGAAACGTTGAAGATGCGGCCGTCGCTGTAACTTTGTGACGCTTTAAAAGCGTCGCTATATTAGTATAGGCGGCGTTTTTTAAAACGCCGCTAATTGTGCTACATAATGATAATGCTACATTTAGCGACGTTTTATAATCGTCGTGATAGATCTTTTTTATTTTAAAAATATAGCTGCTGGCATTTAAAAACGCCGCTATAGCTTCATTTGTTTTTTTTTTAAATTGTGCTAATTTTGTGAGATTTAACCCAAAAAAAAAAAACCTATAATAAAGATGAAAAATATTCAATATATTGACTAAATTTAGGTAACACAATACCGGATCAATTCATGCTTTTCAATATGCAAAAATATTTCAATTCCAAGATGAAATAAAATTAAAGTAGTGCCTAGTTGTAAGTTGAAAGTTGTTACAAAACAAATCGGCACAAAAGATGCAATTCAAACTAATTATACATACAAATACTATGAAAGCATATACCAAGAAACAAAAAATCCCGTGTTTTTCTGTTGATGCAATCAAAGAAATGTCTAAAATATCATTGGAAAAATAAAATGAAATCTGATATGCACTCTTCAATTCAGTCATGAGCCGCCAAAACCGCTGCTGCAACTCTTTTCAATGATTCAGAGGCCTTGCGCAGATCTGATTCAAAAAATGGAATGCTGCAGGGTATAAAAGTTACATCAGAATTATATGTGAAAGGTGAAATCAACACAATCTACTACTTACCAGATAACCAAGATGCTCAAGTGTAAAATCTTTCCAAATCCAGCCAATAATCTTCTGGGTCATAACAAATACCTGCCTCAAGCTTAGGTCTCTTAATAAGTTCAGAAATTTCATGAGCAATTGAAGATTGACGAACAGATAAGCCCACTGTAGGTGCAAGTACCATCTATATTGCATTATTTATAAGAAAGAAAGAAAGAAAGAAAGAAAAACAAATCCAATTTGCAAATCATATCAAGTTTGTCACTAGAAGAAATCATTACTCTATGAGTTCTGTTTTGACATTAAGAGTAACTTTTTTGCTTCTTGCTCTATTCATAGTGTTGTAGTAAATTTATCCTTATTCACGACAGCAAGTGCTCGTAGCAAAATATTAAGTAAAATATGAAAACTCCATCTATACAGAACAAATAAGCATATTGACTTAATTTAGGTAAACATAATACTGGATCAATCCATGCTTCTCAATATGCAAAAATATTTCAATTCCAAGATAAAATAAAGTTAAACTAGTGCCCAGTAGTAAGTTGAAAGTTATTACAAAACAGATCGGCACAAAAAAAGAAGGAAAAAAAAAACAGATCAATCATGTACTCTTTACAGCTCAGCAAAAAAAAGATCGGCATAAAAAAAATCAAGATATCTATGAATTTGTCTGGCATAAAAAAAAGAAGGGGTGAGGGGGGGAGAGCTACTGCAGTACAACACAATTGCAAAACCAATCATGTGCTCTTTACAGCACTGGGAAGCAAGTTGAAGGCTTCCAACAAGCTTTAGTTCCCCCTGCTTACAATAAAACTATCAATGAAATTTTTCCCGTTAAAAAATAAATAAAGAAATAAAAATTAACCCAAAGGACAAAAAGATATGAAGAGGAAGACAAGACAGTCTGGTTACACCACCACCATCACCACCACCATCACCGTTACAATAAAACTACTTACACTTTATATCAAAATATAATATAGAAATCAATAGAACCTATCAACTCATATGTAGCTTCTTAAATGACTTGTGTAGTTACCAAAATTTTGCACTATCTTAACAACAATAAGTAGTCAGTGAACATTTTCCATTTGATTTCTATTTCTTAGTTTCAGTATTACAAAAATACTTACTGCTTGAAGTTTGTCGACGTTCTTAAAGCAGATGATTTCATGGAAAGGTATGGACTCAATGGGCATCATATATTTCCTGATTCATAATCAAATCATCACAAGATTAAAGCATTTGAGCAGTGCAATATAATAGCACAAAGAAAAATTTTAAAAAATAAAATTCTCAACCAAGAGATTCTCATGGTTAAAGTTTTTTTCTTGATAGACATAATCAATGATTAATAACAATGAAATCATTAGCATTGGAAGGAAGTAACTTCATAGCTTGAAATTGACGTTGCAAGGCAGTAGCTTTGCATATTGACACAATTCTCTAATTAATGTTGACACAAAATAAAATTCAAACAATTTCTGAGTCAAATCATCGTCATATTTGTCAAAGTAAAGCTCATGCTAGTGTGGCAAATATGTAAGGATATATTGCCTACAGGTCAACACCCATAATCTTAAAATACCCACTCCTTCAAATTTAAGACCTTACTATAACATATTAGACATCACAATTGAAAAAACAGTAAGAAATTTCATTATTTCATCGGAATGTGCACTAAAGAGAATTCACTCTTAGTCAAATGCATGTACAACTGCCATCTTCTCACTTAAATTAGTCTACTTCCAAAATAAAATGGCCCAATTCATATCACGTGTGTGCCTAAGACTGTTGGGAACAGAGGGACAAGAATTTTAAAAACAGAATGAAGACTTTAATTAGGTTCTTGAATAAGCCTTTGATATTAAATGCAATGCAGTAGGACCAATGTGTGCTTGAATGATCACTATGTCCTCTCTCTTTTTATTAATTTTAAGCACCATGATTAATTGTTAGTTATTAACACTAAAAAAGTAACAACCTAGCTAAGGTGGTATGCACACTGCTGAAAAATTCACTTTTAGTGTACTGTCAATCCTGCACATGTGTGTTTGATGTATAGCCAAAATTGCTTTCACAGAATACTCATAATAGCAAGAATTCAAAAATGTATGCTCACTAGGCAGATTTTGAAATCTATGGAGTGGAAAATCAGAGAAAAACCGTCATGTCAACATATTTTCCAGCGATGGTTCTAGCTGTTACCAGTCCAGTTGCCAAAGCAGCACCGAATAAAGCATGCAATCTCACACAGTAATACTTTGCCATAAAGATCTTCATTTTGTCCTATAAGAATGAAGTCTCAACACCACAATAGAGAACTAATCCAATTTAGCTATAAAAAGAGTAACAACTAGGGTTCATAACCATCCAATCTGTAATTCTACTGTAAAATTGAAGCTCAAAATGTTACTTACTACTCACCTTGTGGTTCTGCTCAACGTAGTTGACGACTAGTTTTCCAACGGGCAAGGTTAGGGCACAGAGAAACTGAAACAAAGCTATGATTAGATTTAGAATAGTGGGATGGGTAAGTATGATGCACTCCAAATGGCACTAAAGATCACGTGACACGTAAATTAAGCATTCTTCGCATTAAAGAACGCTCTAAAATCAATGAACTTACAATGCAAGAAAAATAACCTCAAACTTTAAATATTTTCTCCTAACGAAATTAACATGAACTAAAAGCTGAATTGTCCCCTTCTTATTCTCTAAACAATTTTTTTTCCACATCCATTTCATCTGTAAAAAATAGAATAGAATTGTTTCAATAGCTACACAATCTAGTATAATGAGTTCTAATTTATGAAGAACCCCAATAGGCACGTGTATATGTATCTGGGTGTGTTTGTACACAAAGAGAGACATGGATTACATATAGAAAATCACATCAAACTAAGCCTTGTGTCCCAATCAAGTAAGGTCAGCTACATGAATCATTTTTTTCCATTCTACTCTACCAAGGGCTATATGCTCGGTTAAATTAAATAAATTAATATCTTTTTTAACTACCGCATCCCATGTCAGCTTAGGTCTTCCCCTCCACATCTTCTCCATTAGAATAATTAAAGAGTTAAATATTGGAATCTTGTATTAGTTATATTTTAAAAATCATATTCAATACTCCATTGTATTACACTTAATAGATTATTATAGGCTATGTTTGAATCACGAATTCAGATAGAAATTTGAGAAAGGAAACCCTTGACTTTTCCTTTCCCTTCACAAATCCCTTCCACAATCCATGATCCAAACACAACAAAAAGTATTTTTGATCAATTCCATCTTGACACTTTCAAAGTCTGTAAATGATGAAGTGTTGCACATGTTTCATATTAATAATACTAATGTTGGTATTAATATATTTTAAAATGGAAGTTTAATTGTGAGAAAATGTTGAAGTTCAAAATTAAATCAATAAATGTTTAAAATTAGAACATTTATATAATTAGATTGAGGGATTAAATTTTGCACAAATATATGAAAAAGGTCTAAGCGTAAAGTATATCTTTTCTCTTATTGAATCTTTTGTTAGTAGCATTGATATAGATTATGATATTTAGTTATTTCAATTTGTTAGAAGTGTAAAAGAATGTGACATATTGAACCAGGTTGCAAGAAAGTTATGGTAAGTTGATTATTTTTCAACATAAATGCAATGGAGCAAATTGTCAAGATAACTCATTCAAAAAATCTTGAATATTAACACAAGACAGTAAATGATTGTTAAAAAGAAAGTAAAATAAATAAATAAATAATAGCGTTTGTCTTGGAAGTTGGATGCAGAGTTAGTACTGTGAAACAAATCTGTAAGAATTGATATGGTCCCTTGTAGTAGAAGAGTTGCAGAGATCCGTAAAACAGTGGTTATGGTACCATGAAGCAAAAATTTATGTGGTGCTTTGAGAAGTTAGTAAAAAAACTAACTTTTTGGCTTTTTTGTGTAAAAAAATTAAAAAGTCAAAAAGCTAGCATTTTTAGGAAGTTCCCAAATCTTGATTACATGCATTCTTTATCTAGACAGGAAATATGTAACAAGAAAGTTAAGAAACACAAAATAACAAATCCCTAATATTGTTTTCTCAGTTTGGCCTTGGCAATAATACCGGCACATGTTAAATCTTCCAAGTGACTTTTAACTAACCTCCATTTTTCTGAGGCTCTTTAAATCTCTCTGGTAGGATACTACTTCATTCTCCCTCACTTCCAAGATTGGTAATAAGGTAAGAAGTTAGATGAGATTTGGGAACCACCCTGTAAGTAGAATTAATGAAAAGCCATTAGATGCATCCCACTAATATACATCAAACATGTAAATACATAACAATAAAAAAAAAAAAAATGCAATGAGTCCATCAAATGAGAGCACAACGCTTACATACATATCCTTTCTATCCACGGGCCTAAACAAGTAGAGTAGAGGCCTTTTCAGGCTGGGTGTATTTAAAAAATGAGCATTTAGATTTGTACACAGATTCTTCTTTGCTTTTATTTTGCTTACACATACACAAACATATAATTATAAGGGAAATTTGGCCAAAACCCCTCCATTTGACCCTTATTTGGTGAAAATGATAACTTAATTTATTTAATATCAACTTTAAAACATATTTCATCCCAAAAGGCTCAATCATCTTTTAGCAAATAAAAACCTTAAAGAGGAAACACAGAGAGTGAGAGAAAATATATAAATCTTCTAAGCTACCTATTTGTAGAACAAACAATAAAACTATTTAAATAAAATACAGTTACAGATCAAAACCATTGAAGCTGACTACCTGAGAGAACTAAAACAAATAAAAGAGCTATAGATTCGATACCTAAGAAAAACAAAAACATAGATCGAAATCAAAATCATCCAAAACAAGATTGAGTCAGACCAATAAAAGAGAAGAGCACCTAAATCAACAATGGAAATCGAAATCCTAAGCAACCGTTTCAGTCAATCGAATGAAATCAAACTGATAGAATGTAAATCAAAACAGATCTAGATTGATACTGTGCAGTCATGAAAATCTCTGAATCTCGAGTGAACACAGCGAGTACAGATTGAAAAGCCCTTTCAAAAAGATCCACTGCATTTTTTCAGCGCCGTGTAGAACGAAACCCTAGATAAATGAAAATCAAGGGAGATCGAACAATCTTGAAGAAAATTGATCAAATCAAGGGAGATCAAACAATATCGAAGAGAGATCGAATAATCTCGAAAAAAAATTAGTCAAATCGAGTGCACAAAACAAGATTTCAAAATAAAAAAATAATGAAAAACGATTGAGATAAAAGATCTAAGGTTTTGATCTACAATAGGCTTACTTGAAATCTTCATCATCAGTTGCTTCGTCAATATCTACAAAGAGAGCTTCATTCATGCCATTTTAGAGAGAGAATAATGTTGGAGAAGGAGAAAGAGAGGGGAGAGGGGAGAGGGTAATGAATCTGTGACTCTGATGTTTGGAAATAAAAGTTATATTCTATTAGGTTTGAGTGGCAGAGGTTTGTTTCTTTTTCGTTTTTTAACTCATTAATTAATTGGCAAGGTTAAGCATCAGCGAAGGCACGCATCTTGGAAAACGAGAAATGAAGACGTTTTTCAAAAAACGTCTTTTTCTAAGCGCCGTGACAATGAATTTTTCTTGCAGTGGTACTTACAGAAAATAAAATGAGTTTGAAGAAGATTGGTTGACTGATTCAAATAGGTCTAAACTGCTTTATAAAGTTTACATACATCAACTTGATTGGATACAATATCTTATTATTAAGAGCAATATTTCTCTTTCTTATAGATAGTTGGATATTGATCTAACTTGCTGTAATGTCATCCAAGCTTTATTTATTTATTTATTCACAATTTTATCATCTCTCTTACATGACAATGTATCCTATGGCAGAAAATAATTTTGTCACCTCTTACATGGAAATGTATCATATGGTACAAAACGATGAAACAAATGAGGTAACTATAGAATCTTTGCTTATTTAAATTTAACACACTCGATTAAGAAAACAATAATTTATCACCTCTTACATGACACCGTATCATATGGCACAAAACGATGAAACAAATCAAATAACATATAGCGTCTTTGCTTATTTGAATTTAACTCACAAGATTAAGAAAACAATAATAGGGACTCAAAAGCTGCCTTTGCCAAAAGATAGAATGGAAAAGATAGTTTGTGCCATGGTAAGCAGCAGAAGTATGGTAGCAGCCAAAAATGAAATCAATGCCGATGGACTGTTGAAGTAATTCTGCTTTAAGTTTGCCACCCACACGTTTCGGCGTCGCTTACAGTGGTTGTTTACATTAATGAAAACTTCAGAGTAACCAAAGTCGTCGAGATGTGTTATGGTGATTTTGAACAACTTGTGCCACATGGAGTAAACCTCTGCATCATCACCCACCCAAACTTTCAATAATTCCACTATGATTAAGTAAACGAACATCCTTGGTGGAATTGATGAGGCGATCCATGAAGACAATATAGTCACAAACGTAGTTTTGCTTACCATATGAAGGACACAGCTCAAATGCAACTAGATTTGTCAAGAAAGACTTTGTATAGTCTGTGATGGATAATAGTGGAATTTCTAAAGTCCCACTATTGAATTTTATATCAAACAAGTTGCTTCCCTCGGCCTTCTTGAATTGAACCCCAGCCTCCTGAAGTTCTGTTGCAGAATTTATGAACTCCCATTTCTCTCTTGTTATTACATTTCTATTCGTCTCAGGTAACTTAGAGCACCAACTATTATGTACTAGGTCAAGTAGGTGTTTGATGTTGTCGATTGAGATTCCACCAGGAGCTTGTAGTTTATGCTGTGGTGTTAAGTGTTTCAGAAAATCTAAGGTTATTTGAATGATTCCCAAGTTTGAATCGCTATTAGTCATGTCAAACAAACGATTAAGGATAAAGAACGGAAGTTGATTTTCTAGTAGAATTAAATCACGTCCTATGGCATACATAATCTGCTGTGATTGGAAAATATGGTGATTCTCAGCCAGCAGTTGTTGCACATTATGGAATGCTTGGAAAATATGGTAATTTTCATTTGTCAGTACAGGCTGGACTAATTCGAAAAATTGTTGATTTTCACCTACCAGTTGGAGCATCTTACTCATGCAAAATAACTCAATGATAAAGAAACCGTCAAGAAGCATCATTTCCACAAACTGATCTGAGTTACAGTCAAGACCAAGGCCAGTGGTTTCTGCATAACATTTGCGTGCTCTGTCTTCCAATTCTCTTATGGCCATGACATATATATTCACACTCGTTTCATTTCTTCGACTCAAAAACCTTCGTAGGAACCGCAATTTGTGCACTTCCATTCCTTTTAGGTTTGGTTTACCATGATGGTAAGGACCAATAGCAACTATTGATGGTTCATAGGCTTTCTCATTTTCCTTTCGTAAGTGATCATGCATTCTGAAGATACAACACTCAGAAGATGGATTAGATAAATTATCAAACTTGTCTAAAATACTAATGGAGACATGATCATCAACTCTTTCTTCCGGTTCTCTTGTGTCCATGACTTCCCTGAAACAAACTAATTGTCATGCTTTTGTTATATATCTATATATATATATATATAAACATATGTATAATTATTAACATAGAAATAATTAATAATAAACAACTTGGTCTTCCGTCCAAATTAGAGGTTAAAATTAATAATTTTAGAGCACTAGTTAGTTTTTCTAAAGTGTACACACAAACAATATAACAAAAATTTAGATAGAATAACCAAATTAAAACTAGTTTTAAAGTGTAGGAACACATTGTTCAAATTGAACCTATAGACTAAAGTGAAATTTAAGTCAAACTCAAAATGGAAAGTTTAATTGATCTATTCCTACCAGATGTGCTTTCAGCAACTGAGCCATTTGGGTTGACTCTTTTTGTGTTTTTTCTTTAATATGTTTGAGAAATTATTTAAAAAGTTACTTTTGTTAAAAAAAAACAAAAAAAAAAAAAAGGCTATTCAAGATTAAAAATTAAATCCAATTTTCGAATTGAATGAGAGACCACAACTACAATAAAAATATTTCATAATCTTTATGGTATCAAATCTTAATATGAGGGATCTTAAAAAAAAAAAATATTCAATATTTTTTGTTAACTTTTATTTTCGGTTATATTAAACGTCAAAAAATACAATATATATATCTTTTAAAAAATATTTGCACCCAAATGATCGGAGCTCTACGTTGTTGCTAGTGGCCATACGTGGATAACATAGAACAAAAAATTCTACCGCACATAAAAGACAACCTATAGAGAAATTTTATCTTCACACACTTAATTATTTTAGTATATATATATTTTTTTAGTACACATACTTATTAGTTAATTTTCTCAATTTTCACACTAAAAGTTATAATTATATCTTTCACTCATATCCATTGTACATACACCATTAAAGTCTCCTCTTCACACACTTGTTGAATAACCCTACTTCCAGATTTATATACTTGTAAACTCATATGAAGGTCATTCAAAACCACAGTGTGAAGTGATGTAATGTGAAGTGAAGACAAAATCCTCCATTAAAGACCTCCATTAAAGACCTTGTCGAGCCTCCATTGAAAACACTATTGAAAACCGTCCAAAATATTGTTGAAGATGAGGCATCTTTCTATTTTGTTATTGCATTGACCATATGTTTGGAAAGAATTAAATTCTAGACACACAGGCCAACTGAATTCTTCTTTAACACTCCCTCATAGCATTTACCACTTTATTTACCCTTTTTCAATAGCACAACACGTCTGATTCAAAATATTATTTTCCAAAACAGTGCAAATGTTCCAAAACATAATATAAGAATTTCCAAAATCTCTTTCCAAACATATGGTTTCAAATTTCAAAAAAATCTATTACATGCTCGATGATATGAATGATTTCAAATTTGCCTAATCCACATGCAATTTCTAACACACGGCAACGCTATCCTCCACCGATAGCCAAAATAGTTATCTCTAATGCAATAATTAAAAGATAACAATATAGATATATTTTCCAAAAAGAGTAACAACACTCATTCTCAAAATAACACCCATTCTCAAAATCCAACAACAATTTCCTTTTCAACTCTTTCCAACCAAACTATTTACCAAAATCAATCAAACTCCCAAAACAATTTCATTTAGGATTTTTCTATAATTGGGACTTTTCCACTTTTAGAAATCCATATGCATTTGTGCTTTAGCATATTGCATGCATGCGATTGCTACCATATCAAGCATGCTTACCATGATGCTACGTGCTTAAGTGATATATCTATTTGAATGCCAGTGGATGAAGGCTAATTTACTTAAGTTAGGATGATTTGATTAATGTACACGTGAGATCACTTTTTTAAGTGGGTACATATTCAAAACAATTTTAAACAAACATGAAATCAAAGCGTTCCAAATTTTGTGAATTGGTCTATACTTGTGTTCATCACATAGTAAAGATAGTCTAATAATCAAAACAAGAGCATATACTGTACATAAGAATCACATTATGACTAGTAGAGGCCGATCTTTGATCGGGTGAGTGGAGTGCTCAATTCATGACATTCCCCTCTCATACCTAAGTTCCTGAGCCGAGACATTTTGGTAATGACGGACACGTGGGCTTTTTTATGAGTCACGGGTTTTCTAAATTTTTTAAAAATATTTAGGTGGCGACTCTGAAATTTGGCAAAGCGGTCCTTTTTTGACATTTTTTATTCAAAATCGATTTTCTAAAAATTTGCTGGATTTGGATTCATTTGTGTTTATCTATTTCGCATTGCACTTGTGAAATCAAACTCAGAACCATGGGAGTCCAAACTGTAGGGCTATCGTATCCGAGGAGACTAAACCCCTCTGAGGAGCATGAAAAGCAAGCTACACATATACTGTTACACACCTCACAAGCAAGACTCCATTACTTACTACACAGCATCTCACCCTTAACCACAAATGGGTTATCTCAACACTAATGCCCTCACTCTGCGAATGTACTCACAATCTCGACCAAGTTCACAACAACAAGTTTCACATATTTATTCACTCATATCAAGCCAACTCGCAAGAGCCTACCACTCTACAATGCCACCATTACCACGTAACAACCCAAACTGAACAACAAACAAGCGCAACATCTCCATCAATCAGTGACCAATAAGGTCAACACTCTAATCCACATGATATCCTATCACTCATTATACAAGTACAACCAAAACACTAAGTCCCCTGGTCAATCTACCAGATACTAATACTTGCTGAACAATTACCCTGAACCAAACCCCGATACATACACACAACACTTACAAGGCTAAGTCATACTATCTTAACTGCACAGAAGAACAAAAGTCCCCAACCTCCTCCACCCGAGTCACAACTCTATATTCCCTACTACTCTCCTAACTAACCTAGAATACTACTCAAGCCAAAATAGGCCCACCTCCGAAAACAATCACCTCCTCACCGTCATTCTGAAGCGTGACCGACAAACATAACACTACTCCTGTCACTACAAGACATAACCCTCTTGCTTCGCAAGAAACTTCCACCGCAATAAAATAAAACTTGTACCTCTAACATAAACTGACATCAACCAAACCGAACATACTGACTGGTATAACTTCACCATCGCAATATTCTAACTAATCATAACGACCCTCAAAATACCCATCACATTAAGGAAAAACTCAAAATTACAACATACCTAACTCATCAAAATAAACAATCCGCCATGTATACATACATAAACAAAAGTCATAATATTTCAATAGTCCACATTGTACCGGTTACAAAACAAAACGATCACATAATAATTACAACTGTTTACCCTCCAGTTCCCAAAACAAGATACTCAAAACTAACTGCCCAAAATAGATATCCCTCTGCCAGCACCACCATCACATTCTTATCCTGATTACCGAGATGGGTTATCCTCAACCTCCAGAACAATCCTTGAACTACAACGCCAAGGACAAGAGCTATAGATGTGACCCAGCTGGCCACACTTGAAACAAACATGCATCTCCCAACTTGGATAGAAATTCGACCCTTTAATAACCCTCGAAGTCTGGCCTACTAGATTCTAGTATCGGTATCGCCTCTGCCCGTACAGATAAGGCTGAACCCGACTAGACTGCAAATTATTCAAAGAAATCCCGGTTGTGTACAAAAATGCCTGGTATGACCCGGTTGATTACATTCATAGCAAATAGGCGGTCCCTAAATATGTGACTAGTTCGAAGTCTGAACTGGTAAGAATTCCAATGTCTGCTCCCCTTGTGAGCACTCGATCGCCTTAAGTCCCGGTTGGTTAGATGACCCGATTGGTACAATTATTGGTTGAGGCAACCACCTTGCCTTTCTCCTTTGGTTCTTACTAGGTCTACCACGACCTCCAACCGTAGGAGTTATCGAAGTGGTCCCCTTCTTACTCTGGCCCATGGCTAGGACTGCGGCCTCCACGTGGGCAGCTTCTTCCACAAGTGTACGATAATTCCTATGCCAAGACCCAACAATCCTTCCTCGAACATCATCACATAACTTACTCTCAAACTCTACACAACGGAGCTCCTCGATTTCCACCAACTCTGGAGCGAACCTAGACAGATTGGTAAACAACGCATTAAATTGTGCCAAAGGTGTAGTACCTTGGCGCAACTCCAGAAATTGCTTCTTCAACTCTTCCCGTGTGAAAGGAGGAAAGTCATCACATCCTCACCTACACATCCTAATTAAAACAAACACAAAAAAATTAGCACACATCAAATGGTGTTCCCAACAAAATCTCATACACTCTAGCATTAGACACACAACATGTCACCTATAGAGCACACGCAGAGGTACCCACTCAACGTTTACTACCACCGCCGAACACGTCTCTATTAAAGAGAAAACACGTAACCTAGGATACATAACACGAGTATCCTTCACCGAAATACTAATATAGTACCATCATATAAGCAAATCCTTAAACAACCACATTTAGACTCCAATTAACTCACACATCAATTACCACATAACATGTAAAACATAATCGAGTTAAGCCTACAAAGATAGTTACTCGTTCTAGCGCTCCCTTAGAATTCTCATTAGAAACAACGTTGATCGAGCGCTTTTTCAATAAGACCTCCAACTTAGTCAACTAGATACCAAATAATATCCATGTGTCTCAACCCCATGCCCACATAAAATGCAACACATAACCATGTTATCATATAGCACACAACATACAAATGTCCTCATCGTGCATGATAAACCCATTATGGCTAACCACTTCCTGCGAGTCCAAGATTTTCAAACCCGGTTAGCTCTGATACCAAGTTGTCACGTCCCAGATTTACACGGTCCGACTCACGTGAATAAACCACCCAAGGATGAACAATAGATAACAACTCTCATGCAAATGAATATAATATAGTCGCACAATATATCTGTTTATCTGATTTTATACATTCCTAGATACAACATCTAAGTCGAATGGATGTTCTGTAACTAAAAACATATATAGATGTTATAAATTAAATTGAACGCCTTGAGGCTTACATCATACACAAGGGTGTAACCCTTATAAGAATGGCACACGACTAATAAATAACATAAATGGCCCATGGCCTACAAATAACTGAACCGCCCTACACGGTTCAAAACACAACTTCACGTCACAGTCCACATCCACACATGTACACCTAAAAAATATTTCATCCATGTAGGGTGAGCATAAAGCCCAGTAGAGAATATTTCAAAAACTAAACATGCTCCACCAGCATAAATTGTCATGATGCAATGCATATATACAATATGCCCAAATGCATTTTCAAATCCATTTGATTTCTTAACAAAATCCTTTCTTTCCAATTACCAAAACCTTACGTTTAATATGTTTAATCAAAACATTTTCCCCAAGTTCAAATCACCTGTTTGATATAAAATCCCTTTCCAAAAATCGATCCAAGTATCTCAATACCAACAAACAAAAGGGAAGAGAGAGAGAGAGAGAGAGAGAGAGAGAGAGAAAATGTAAATGTGAAATGTGTGTTTGCGGTCTATTTATAGTAGTAGAATAATAGCCCTAAAGTCAAAGAAAAGAATAAGTCAAACCCCCAAAAAGTTGGACCCAAAATCGAACCAAAATTTCTCAAAATAACTCATAGGGGTCGACCCTCCAGACAGTGGAGTACCCTCAGGAAAAAAAGTTGAGACACTAATCTGTTCAGCAGACAAGGGTCGACCCTAGGAACCAATGGTGTCGACCATATATTTTAGTAGCAACACCTAGAACACAACATTAGACGAGGGTCGACCCTGGGACTTGTGGTGTTGACCCTATAAACCAACAAAGACACTAAGAGCAAGGCAACAAGGTAGTGTCAACCCCCAGGAAGACTAGCGTTGACACCAAAGCAAAATTTTCAAGTTTCCAAAGAACTTTTCAATGTAAACAAGCGCTAATGAACAATCCCAACAAGTCTAAAATGAATTCTACTCCTCAAAACCAAGATACAACAACTCCAAAGTCTCCCAAAATGAAAGTAAAGGAATTAAATACACTCAAATAGCTTAAAAGACATAAGTGCTACATTTTCATACAAAAAATATATTTGGCATACAAGTTTTTTTTAATTTTTTTTTTTGAAAACAAGTGAAAAAAGTTAGCTGCCGACGGTTAGAGAGAGTGGCCAGAGGTGGTTAGCGGTGGTCAGAGGTGGTTGCTTGCCACATGAAGTGATGACTGGAAGTAATTGTCGATGGTCAGATATGGTGGCCGGTCAACTGTCTAAGGTAATTTTCAACAAGAGGTGGTGGTCGAAGGTGGTTACTATCGATGGAAGGTGGTTGGCAGTGGTGATAGGTGGCTGGTGAAGGTAGTTAACGACGATAGTAGCCACTAGTGATAAGTAATGGATGGTGGTTGAAAAAAAAATGGTTTACTAATTTTTTATAAGCAACTGAAATTAACTTTTTTTATTTACAACTTTTTAAAAACCAAATCAGAAACCAAACGAGTTTTTATTTATAATTTTCAAAAATTTATTCATTAAAATAGAAAATTGTAAATATAAACGTTATTGAAAAAGCCTTAAAGAATTGGTGTGACGGTATGGACCAGACATCATTTTATATCTATGCTGATGTGGCAATGGAATTGAACCCTATATGATTAGGTGTGACAAATAAGAAATTGACACTTATCCCACATTGTGAGTCAAATTAAGATTTTTTATTTATTTTTTATCTTTTGTTTTTAAGGATTTCAAATATTTTTCACAAGTGAAATAACATTTTGTTCAACTTGGGTTCTATTTTTTTTTTTTTTTATGTATTTTATGAAAAGCATTTGACAAACTATTTTTGGAAATTGATTTCATGAAATTTGTATGAAAATAATCCACTTTTTAGAAAGCACCAAAAAATTATTTTCAAACTATCAAAAGCTGTATTGGTATAAAATAAAAATGAGGGGTGTTTTCAACATTTTCAGTTTTTTTTTTTTTTTTTTTTTTTTCAGTTTTTTTGCACAAATAAATTGTGTTTTGTTACAATTAGGAAAAAGTTGGGAATTCATAAAACCAGCAATCAAACTAATTGTTAACCAATGTAGGATTGAAAATTTTGAGTTCTTATTGAGCACATGATTTGGTGATTTATTATTTGTCATCAATTCCATTGGTAAAATTTTGCAAATCAAAAGTATGCAAATTGACACTACAAGAATTAACACTTTTGCCGACAAAAAATTGGTCGCTAAAAGTCCATTTTTGGTCGGCAAAAATTATCCGCGACCAATTTTTTTGGTCGCTACTTTGGTCGCCAATTGAGGGTCGGCAAAAGTAATTTGCGACCAAAATTTTGGTTGGTCGGGAAAAGTCGGATTTGCCGACTAAATTTTTGGTCGCGAAATATATCATTACCGCGACTAATTCATTTAGTTGTTGAAACACTTTGGTCGCGAAATGTGATATTTTCCCGACCAAAAAGTTTGGTCGCCAATTGTGACATTCCGCGACCAAAAAGTTTGGTCGCCAATTGTGACATTCCGCGATCAAAAAAGTTTGGTCGCCAATCGTGACATTCTGCGACCAAAAAGTTTGGTCGCCAATCGTGACATTCCGCGACCAAAAGGTTTGGTCGCCATTTGTTACTTTTCGCGACCAAAACTTCTCGTCGGCAAAAGTGAGTTTCCACGACCAAAAGCTGTTTTGGTCGGCAATAAATGTATTTTTTGCGACCAAAACTCTTGGTCGGCAATTGTCATTTTTTACGAAAAAAAATTATTTATTTGTCGCGACTAATAAATTGGTCACCAAAGCAGGAAAATAATGCACCTGCAATTCCTAATAATTCATTCAATCCATAATAAACCTATAATTTTAAAGCATCAATCAAATTAAGTGAACAACCTTGGTTAATGATGCCACCTTGGTTAATGATGCCACCACATCAAACAATTATTTGTACCCCCAAAGTCAAATGTAGTGCTAAATTTTGTACATTGCCATTCATTTAATTAAAATCCAAATTTAATTTCCTTCAAAAAAAAAAAAAAAAGAGTATATAACTTGTTAACCAAGTCCAATGTAATGGCAGATCAATCATGAGCCTTGTGAAATGCACCTCCTCAGAAGACAAATTGCACAAAGACTATGGGATCTAAAATAACACAATCAAGATTACATCACCTTCTTATTGCTGGCTGCATCTTCCGCTTGTTTAACCAATGCTGTACCTTCAGCAGTAACATGCTGCATAAAGAAAAACCCAGCCAAACTTCAAAATAAACAAGGGGAAGAAACAAATAATACCAGAGGCACAATGCTACATTCTTTACAGAACAATGTACTGCAAGTTAAAGACCAAAACCTGTTTAAATATACTAGAAACCGGATCTAAACCTCCAGGTATTTTGGAAAAGAGCCTATACATCCTTGATAAATCCTCTACCTACAAGAGAACAGGAAAAAAATGTTAATAAACTTTAGTTAATTGCAACTGAAATAACAACAAGAAGGCTTGAATAATAACATTGTCCAAGTCTGATAAAAAAAAATGGTCCAAATGACTACCTTGTCATCCCTAAGCAATGCATGACATCCAGAGTGCTCCTGCTCGAGCAATTGGGTTGCATAAACGGACAACAATTCATGTTGAACTTTCTATAGGAAGACAAAATTACCCACAATTATAACAGCAAAAGTGCATATCTTCAAAATTGGCCTCAAAATAAATAAATAAATAAAAGAAGTAACCATTAAAAGACTAATTATTATTGGGTAGAAAGAAATTTAGTATGACTTTACAAGAGGAAGAACAAACCTCAAGCAACTTCAGCTCGCTACTAGAATGTAGGTAATAAGCAACCCTATCCTTCTCTCATTTCAAACACTCCTCAACCTAGAGTTACAAAAGGATTTTTTAGAAATTATATAGGATTATCAAACAAATATATCTGACCTTAACAAGAAAAAAAGAAAATGAATAGATGTTTACTTTCAACATATAATCTGGACAGGAATCTTCCAAGATCCAGTTTGAAGCCTTTCGAGAATAATAATCCGCGGTATCTTTCAGCATATCTGCTTCAAAGTCATTCTCACAATGATCCATTTGTCCCATTCCGATCTCAACAAATATATCCAAAACAAAGTCATTCTCATAATATATCCATTTGCCGCATTCTTATGAGATGATCCAGCTTCTTATGGGCTGATAATCTGCATACATACCCATCATTTGTTATGGATGAAGATCAAGCTGACTATTATAGCTAAAGTATATATAGTCAGCATATCTTCATTTGCTCATAAATAATCAAGAAGAGGGACTGCCCCCTATAAGCTCGCAATTGTAAATATAGTCAGCATATCTTCATTTGCTCATAAATAATCAAGAAGAGGGACTGCCCCCTATAAGCTCGCAATTGTAAATATAGTCAGCATATCTTCATTTGCTCATAAATAATCAAGAAGAGGGACTGCCCCCTATAAGCTCGCAATTGTAAATATAGTCAGCATATCTTCATTTGCTCATAAATAATCAAGAAGAGGGACTGCCCACTATAACTGAAGTACCCATGAGGATGGCAAGATCTTTCAATCAGAAGGTAAATGAACAAGCAAAGTCATAACTTGAGATAGCTGGCGCTGATTCTGTGGCCAATGACTAGTATATTTTCAACCTGTAGAAAACTTTATATTTACCAAAATGTTTTCCCATCAAAGTTTGTCGCCAAATAGAGTGGCCAATTTGTTTGACACATTGATATCAAGAGGTCAATTACAGCAATTCCAGTCATCTAATATATTTGTGTACGGTATTAGTGACTTAGTCATGAAACACAGAGACATATTTTTTAATCATGAATCAGCAATTCCAGATTATTCATTATTGCAACTATATCATAGTCCACTGTAAGCAACTCCAGAATGAGAACATAAGCTTCATAATTGGTTACTAATTGCTATACTTTTGCAGACAATTCCCTTTCTCCAAACTTATTCTTACTTTATCTCTTTTTTTTTTTGTTTTTTTGAATGACACATGATGTCAAATTCTTTCAGATTTTTGAATTCCTAACATGTCAGCAGCAGTCCCAGTCAATGTGCAGACCATAAGCAACCAATAGTAACTACACACATTTTTTCTGCCTTGGTTGACAAAGAATAAAGCAACTTGGCAGAAGATTTGTCTACAGAAGTAACTTACTTCTAGAGAATTGACGGCAAATTCAAGGGCAGCATTTGTTTCTGTTGGTCCATTCTGCATCAGAAAATAAAAAAGCATAGGCCTATTCAGAATTTTGCTTCTAAATACACTTATCACAACCATATATTTCCGTTTTCCCACATTTATGCTTACAATAAATGAAGAACTAGTAGTACTAAACTAAAGCCAAGAAAACACAAATGCAATGTATATGGTACCTCAAATGGGGGCACCAGATTTGCCACATTGCGGACTACAAAGGCTTCTCTGGGTTGAAATCCTAGGATGTAGGAGAGACAAACCCTAGAGTCTCCACAAGCAATGACCATGAACTGTTCTTGCAAGCATCAGTTAAGAAAATCTTAACCAGTTCAACACAAAATTGAGGCAAATTGCCAATGTAATCCCCAGATGGCTCCAAAATATATCATGGACTACAAAAAAGTTAACCCTAAAAAACCCATCATACCTTCGGTGCTTGACTCTTGGCAAGATTTTCATAGCATTCCAAGTTCTCCCTGTTCAAAGAAAACATCACATCAGGGAAACTCAATTTTCTGTGAAGCTAAACAAGAAGATGTCAGAATTATAAGCTTGCTTACAGGAATTTCTACCTTTTGAAACTCAGAAACTGATGTTTCATTTCATTGAACAGATCAGACCCATTTTGAGTTCCTATTATGCTCTCTTGTTTGCTATTTGTGAGCCCCTCAGTCAGCCCTGGTGGTTCCATCGAGGCCTTCAACCTCAAAATAGGATTGCTTCTGTGAATTCAATCATGGAAGGTAGAAATTAAGAACAGGATACAAAACATGTTACTATGTTTAGTATCGGCAAAATACATAGTGCATATGTTTCAAATCAAATCAAATACATTCTCATCTTTTGGGCTCAATCCCGAGGTTGCATGGTAGCCTGTAATCTTAAAAAGAATGACTTTCCTATAAATCAATAATCAGACAATAAAATTAGAAGCTTATTATGTAAGAGTTAACACAACAAAGAAGAAACATGGCATTAAGCTCCTCCAGTATAACCTATGAAGCACAAATACTTTTACAAGAGAATTGTTTCCATATCATACAAATCACATCCCAATACAAAAAAGAAAAAGACAACAAAACGGGGAAAAACAAATAAATTACTAAAACTGAACCAAAAAATAAAAAACACACAACATCAGATGCCCTGACAGTGACAAAAAGTGAATCTTATCCACCAAAAAAGAGGAGAAAATATCAATTTAACACACAGTTTCTAACACATAGAAGATCCTTCCAAATAAGAAAGAAATAAAGATTGAGAACCAACAAAGCAATTGATGTTAAAGAAGATATATTGTTTTAGGCAAAACATACACAGATACATCTACAGACTCTATGTTCTATGCTTCCATGATTTTATTTTGTCCACACAAAGTAACATGAAAGCGAATGTAGCTAAAACAGAAACAAGCATTTATCCATTTATTTATAAGCAGCAATTAACAAAGCCAAAGATGATTTCAAGACTACATAAATCCGATCGACTAATTACAATCAAGCAATGATGAATTCAAATCAGATGTAAAACCCAACCATAAATCTAATCCGATCATCGTTAACTCAAAAACTAAGGAATACATGCAAAAGTACTTTTTTTTCCATTCATTAACCAGGATAGGCATATGAAATAGTATGATATAATGAATTTTTTGAAAAGAACCAATCAATTTTCAGGTTGAAAACCAGACAACTCTCAATTATTAAAGAAAAGACAGAGAACACAAACAGTTCACTTTTGAGGAAATGCAACTTCAGTGGTAGATACAGATCTTACTTTTGAAGATCCAAAAATATATGAAATTGTACCACACAAAATAGACAACATACATCGTAATTACCAAGTAATTCATAGAAAATAGATTTAAACCACACGATGTAATTAGACTAGGGAGTACTGAAATATACAACACGCAGAAATAAACCCAAGAAACATCTGATTTTTCGAAATCGTCTTACTTTGACTTAAACTAAGTTAACCTTTTAGAGAAGAAAAAGTTACATTCATGCAGTCATTATCCATAGTGGCTGTCCAGTGATTTTAAATGCTCAAGACACACCAAGGCGCCAGATTCAGGCGTAGGCGCAAGGTGAGGCGCACCTTTTTGGTAAGAAATAGATAAACTAATAATTCAAACTTGAACAAAAGCAAAATGAAGGAACACAGGTAAATTGTAGAAGAATTCTCAAAGCCATAAAAGCCACATATCATTCCAAATGCAAAATAGTCAACATTCAACAAAACTAATAATTACTAAGCTTTACTCTAATAGTCATTCTGTATCAAATTTTATTGTCCTTAGATAATTTATTGCTTATACCAGAATAACCTAAACATTAATAATCACAACATTATTTTAGCTAACAGTTTTTAAAGTTAGAACTTTAATTTTGAAGTTAGTAATATTAATTTCACTATTTGACTTATAAAAATATGTCTATTATATGAAAAGTATAGTGATATGGCATGCAAAACTAATACTTGATGGAGAGGATTATTTCATCGTTGGCGACATCTACTAACCATAAGAACAATTCAGCCCACCATAAAACAAACTACAGCTTGATGGTAGTTAAATTTTCAAAATTCACTGCACCTTATAATTATAAATAAGTTTCATTAGTTATGAAATTAGCCGTAGAGAATGAGGAAAAAAGACTAGACATAGATAGGAACACAGTGAAGATCTTAGCTCATAGTATAACAATCAACTAAATGGTAAAAACATAACCCTTATTTCGTGTATTTCCCTTGAACCCATACCTAAATGTGGTCCATTAGGTAAGCCAAAGGCACTCCTGCCTTCCTAAGATCCCACAAAACTCAGCCTACAGTTCTGACAAATTAGAAATGACAATCTACAGAACAAGCAGTCTCATTAAATAAACAATCACTGTAACTCTTATCAATTCTCGAGTCTTTTTAAGCCAACATACTAAAGTTAAAGTTACTCTTAATTATCTCCCAAAAGCAGATAATTCCAAGAAATTATTCAGTGACTTGAATTCCTTGAACATTTAACTGTGAATAAAAATAAATAATACTCACAAATTCAGCAACAAAGTGTTGAACAAACTTGATTAGTTAGAGATATTATGAAAGGAAACATATTTCATTATGCCACTTAGATTGTTTCGTGCAGTGCAGTGCCACTTAGATTATTTCATTATGCCATTTCATTATACCACTTAGATTTTTAAACCTTTTTTTTTTCTTTCCCATTTTGTCAATCTTTATTTTGAACAGCTACAGCAAGCAACAAAGTTTGGTTCCTCCTCAAAAGATTGTTTTTGCCATTAAGGATGTTAATTATTAAAGAGAATGAGAGGGGAAAGAAACTATTAGAATCAAAGTAAATTTCAGGGCTTGAATAAATGAAGTAATCCTGTGTTTAGCATTGTCATAACTTTGCATCAGTTCTGAATACATCCCAGTAGCAGCATCTGCAGGTTTAAAAATAAATAATTAGTCAAATAAATGTGAAACGAACAATGCACAGAGATCGTAGAGTGATACAAAGTGCAATCAAAGGCAAAACCTTAAACATTGTTAAGAGTGAAATATATCTTACGAGCACATTGGGCCGCAATCTTTCATACTCCCATCTTCAGGTCTTGTCTAACCACCAAAACCTGCCATCACAATTTCCCAACTTGGAATTTGGAAATCAAAATTAAAATAAAATAAAAAATAAAAAAATAAAAACTAGTAAATGCATGAATCATCTTCAAAGTCAAATGAAACCAGTTATATCTATATCTATACCTACATCTTTCACCTTTATGTGCTCACATGACTATATAAGAAATTGAATAGAATCGTATATATCTTACAACACTGCAATCAAAAGTCCACTATCAAAGTAACAATAAACTGGGTATATTATTCTCTGCTTAGCAATATTTAGGAAAAAAATTAATTAACCAACAATTTGGGCTTGTAACTATCATCTGTCCACTTACGTTTATTAACTAGTGTAATTGGATCACCCAAAAAAAGCACTTTTTTGGTCAATCAACTACCTCGGCTGACCGCGCCTTTCCGGGCGCCGGTCTCTCGGTCTGTCTGGTTTCGACCATCCTCGGACCGAGCATCCTGGTCTGACCGGTCACTTCCTGGCCGAGCAGCTTCCGTACGGTCCGGGGCGGCACACACTCAGTCCAAACTCAGCCCGGCCCAAGTTCTGGTAGCCCATTTCCGGGCGGATAGTTGATCAGCTCGGCCCCATACACTGTTGGGCCCTCAACCTGCTCGGCCGTCACATCGGCCCAACTCCAGATCATAAATTACCCTCTCAACAGTACTGAAAGGGGACACTTCTAAGTGGAAAAATTATTAGATCCTATCAGAGTATTATGGTAGTTGTTTATGTGGTATCTCAATAAACGTGAAATTGCAATACTATTTAATAAAAGTGACTCAAGAAGTCTATTGGTAAAAAAAAAAATTATTATGTAATTGAAATTGCAATACTATTTGTACACTGTCGATGAAATATTTAGATTTCTTGAAATAATTTGGACAATAAATATGGTATTTTCTTTTGCTAATGAGAAATCTCACTAAAATAGAAAACCTCTGAATACAATGCAGAGAGATTCAATGTCAATGGGACAAAAAAAATTTGATGTGAACAATACAATGCATAATATCATACATACCTCTTTAAAATTGCCATTGGTCTTGTGGGCAATGTCTTCCTCAATCTCAAAATTATAGCGAAAGCTGTAGTCCTGCTTGATTGAATGGAGCTCCGAAGAAGACTGAGTACTCACCACCTCTATTACAGTGCTGAGATTTACTCTCCATCCGAGAGCTTGAATTCGAGATCGCGAACAAATGAAACCATAAAAGGGTCTCTAGGGTTTGGCACCAGAACTTCATTCGCAGTTATAATCGCTTTAATATGTTCCAAATTCACAACAATAGCCCTCTCTCTTTGGAGAATCGCAGAGGGGTTCGAGAGCTCTGGTTCAACAACGCTCAAATCCTGAGCCTGGACTCCACTCCTCCGCATTATCTCTTGCTTCCCAGTTTATTGTTACACTGTCTTGGAGTATGAATATCATCGATTCCACTATCAAAGTCCTCACCATTGACACATAACACACAATCAGAAATGAACAAATAAACTAAGAGTCATAGATCTAAAAAAAAAATCACCATTGACACAGAAATGAACAAAAAATCACCATTGACCAACAATCTTAGTCACACAGTGACACAGATCTGAATAACATAAAAAAATCAGAGATCGGAGAGGAAAGAGAGACAGAGACAGCGACATAGAGATCCATACCTGCGAGGTCGATCGGTGCGATGAGAGTATGAGGTCGATCGGTCAATCTTGCGATGAGTGAGAGTCGATCTCTTGCGAGGTTGATCGGCCCAGATGAGTGATGAGATGAGAGTGAGAGAGTGAGTATGAGAGACTGATCAGATGAGAGTGAGATGAGAGTGAGAGACTGAAAAACGAGAGAGAGTGTGAGATGAGAGCTGCGTTATGCGTTTTTGAGTTTAGGGTTTCTTTCTTTTCTTTGTTTTGTTTGGGTATAGATGAAGTGAAGTGAA
>NW_021024663.1:2214933-2227646 GCF_004153795.1 Camellia sinensis
CAAACCATTTTCAAATAAACAAGCATGAAATGTTTTGTTCCAATTCGGACGACCCAGTCTATACTTGTATGCTGTGCGCATCACATAGAAATCTAGGCTAATAACCGGAATAAGAACGCATAATGTTTTCAAAACTAGATATCATGGTTAGTAGAGGCCGATCTTTGATCGGGTGAGCGGGGGTGCTCACGAAGTGACCTTCCCCAATCGTATCCAAGTTCCGAGCCGAGGCAACTTTGGTGATGGCGGACACGTGACCTTAGGCAACGAGTCAGGGTTTCCTAAATTCTCCCAAAATAAATATTTAGGTGGCGACTCTGTATCTGGCAAAGCAGTCCATGTTTGGTACTTCTTTCAAAAAATCTGTTTTCAAAAACGATTTACCGGATTTGGACTCTTTGATGATTCATCGGTCTTGCATTGCACTCTGCGGGATTAGATACAGGACCATGACACCAATTGAGTCCGAACTGTAGCATGAGGCCCGAGGGCGTGTCTACAGGCCTCCCCTTATATGGAGGGAAAACAATGCAAAGCTTCTTCAACAAGCTTTGCAAGAGCTTCATCCCTCCGTACACGTGTATGGAGGGGAGATGAAAGGATTCCAGCTGGCTCAAAAGATCCAGCGTGAAACCTGCTAAGACAAGGGGTCTTTCGGCCATCAGGGATGGTCGGCAGTGGCTCATTGATGGCCGGCAGGCTCAATCAATGGCCGGCAGCAACAAAGCTGGGGCCGATAGGACCAAAAAGGGGCTGGCAGTGCCCCAAGGAGCGCATTCTGAAAGGACCAAGTCATGGTCCAAGAATGGGGCAGAAAGGATACAAGGTTTGGAAAGCTCGAACCTGTGACGTTCCGCCACAAAAGTCAAATACCCATTGAGCAATCAAACTTGTGTCCGGATTTACCTGCAAGCACAACCGAGTCTTGAGGACGGTCAAAAATGGGGTGTCTACAGTTGCCCCTCTTTAACAGAACTCAAAAGTCACAAAGTGACGGGAGTGAGTGTCAAAGCCCAGAGACGACCCATTTTTAACAAGGCCGAAGACTCAGGCAGACATTCAATATAAGCATGCAGAGATGCGCCCGTAGGCTGGGGCAAAATGAAACGATATGCAAGATGCAAGAGCATAACTTATGATTCTGCAAAGGCAAACTGTAATGAAGTAGTTATGCAAAATAAATGCAACATTTTAAGCAAGTGAATAACAATCTTACATATTTCAACAGAAAGAATGTAAGAAAATTATGCAATCCTCACCACGTCTATCGTGGAGTACATACAATACTGTCCGGTTCGTCTGGTCGTGCTGACTCCAAATGAACCGTACATACAATATCGTGCTTGTAAAAGAAAGAAACTCAACATGTACAATATTGTTAGAAATATGCATAACAATGCAAGTGAAAAATGTGTAACAACGCAAGTGGAGGTAGTGCATGACAATGCAATCCTGAGGGTGCGAGACAACGCGAGTGAAGATAGTATGCGTAATAGCGCAAATAAAACATGCGTGCGTGACAGCGCAAGATAAAGCATGCGTAACAGCGTAAGTAACAAAGTAGACATGCGTACCAGCGCAAGTAAAACATGCGTGATAGCGCAAGTAAAACAAAACATGCGTAACAGCGCAAGTAAGGTGTGCATAACAATGCAAGATAGAGGTATGTGCATGACAGTGCAAGTAAAGATGTGCGTGACAGCGCAAATAAAGCATGCGTAACAGCACAAGTAAAGACATGCGTAACAACGCACGTAAGGTGTGCACAATAATGCAAGATAGAAGTGTGTGCGTGACAGCGCAAGTAAAGATGTAGATATGCGTAATAGCGCGGGTAAAACATGCGTAACAACGCAAGTAAAGACATGCGTAACAGCGCAGGTTAAAGGGAATAAAACATGCGTAACAACGTAAGTTTAGAAATAAACATGTGTAACACCGCAATAGATGAGATAAAATATGCGCAACAGCGCAAGTAAAGACAGTGAACATGCGTAACAGCGTAGGTTAAAGAGGTAAACATGCGTAACAATGCAAGTAGAATAGATAAACATGCGTAACAGCGCAAGTTAGGAAATAAAACATGCATAACAGCGCAGGTTAAAGAGATAAAGTGCGTAACAACGCAAAATAACCTGCATAACAATGCAAGTTAAAATAAGAAGTGCGTAACAGCACACATAACCTACGTAATAGCGCACATAACCTACGTAACAGCGCAAGTTAAAGAAATAGTGCGAAACAACGCAAAATAACCTGCGTAATAGCGCAAGTTAAAAAATAAGAAGTGCGTAACAGCGCACATAACCTGCGTAACAGCGCAAGTTAGTAATAAGACATACGTAACAGCGCAGGATAAAAAAGAAGACATGCGTAACAGGCAAGTAAGTAATAAAACATGCGTAACAGTACAAGTTAGTAAATAAATAAGTGCGCAACAGCGCACAAAACCTGCATAATAGCGCAAGATTAAATAAGGGGTTACAAAACAATGCAATGCACTAACAAGTGCAGATAAGGTACACAAAATAACGCGAACAATGCACTAACAGGTGCAGGAAGGTGCGCAAAATAGCGCGAACAATGCACTAATAGGTGCAGGAGGGTGCGCAAAATAGCGCGAACAATGCACTAACAAGGGCAAGTAAGGTGATAGTAAAGTAGATGCACAAAGGGTGACAAATTCCAACCATGCTGGAACCATGAGAGGAGGTCCAAAAACAAACAATCAGGAGCGTATACAGTGCAACCTGAGATAAATTCCAAACACACTGAAATCGCATAAGGAAGAAACAAACTCTAACCATGCTGAAATCGTGAGAAGAGGTATAAAAACAAACAATCAGGAGTGTATACAGCGCAACCTGAGATAAGTTCCAAACACGCTGAAATCGCGTAAGGAAGAAACAAACTCTAACCACGCTGAAATCGTGAGAAGAGGTTAACAATTCCAAACACGCTGTAATCGTGTGAGGAAGGAAAAGAGAGAGAGAAACATAAAGACATATCCCCGTGTTTCAGAATGGTATAAGTATTGGAACGTATTCCAAATGCTCTAAACCAGAGAAGAAGAAACAAAGGGAGACAACCCCGTGTTTCAAAAAGAAGAAGAGACACAGGGACGTATCCCCGTCTCTCGAAAAAAGAAGGAAACATAAGGACGTATCCCCGTGTTTCGAAAATGGCGCGAGCATCGGAACGTATTCCAAATGCTCGTAACCAGAGAAGAAGAAACAAAGGGAGACAAACCTATGTTTCAAAAAGAATAAGAGACATAGGGACGTATCCCCGTGTCTCTGAAAAAGAAGGACCTCTCAGCGTAGCACACGCGAGGAGGGGAAAGAGAAAACCTCTCAGCGTATCACACGCGAGAGGGAAGGTAAACTTCTCAGTGTATCACACGCAAGAGAAGAAAAGGTAAAACCTCTCAGCGTATCATACGCAAGAGAGGAAGTAAAACCTCTCAGCGTATCACACGCAAGAGAGGAAAGGTAAACTTCTCAGCGTATTACACGCAAGAGAAGAAAAAGAAAACCTCTCAGCGTATCACACGCAAGAGAGGAAAGGTAAACTTCTCAGTGTATCACACGCAAGAGAAGAAAGAGAAAACCTCTCAGCATATCACACACAAGAGAGGAAAGGTAAACTTCTCAGCGTATCACACACAAGAGAAGAAAAGGTAAAACCTCTTAGCATATTTGTGATACCCCTGTTCCGTAATGCGTTAATTGGTCCTTAATATGAATGAGATTATGTGTTTTGATATGATTTTGTGCACCATTATGTGAAAATATGTGGTTTTGAATTTCTATCTGTTCACCGTAAGAATATCTGTTTGATAATCTGCTTTGGAAATTAAATTGAGGGCCTTAACGGCCACAGAACCCAAAATTGATTACGCCATTCTGATTGGCATAATTTTTAGAGCCTACGGTGAAATTTAATTAGAAATTGATTCAGACCAAATTAAATTGATTTAATTGTTGAATCAGTGCCAATTATCTATTATTATTAAATTGATGTTAGTGGGGTTTGTTGCATTAAGGCACTACACCTTTTATTCTCTCTTCATAACTTCATTTGGCTGATTTGGACTCAAAAATAGAAGAGAGGGCCGGCCATATGGAGAGAGATAAGAGAATTGGGTAATTTTGGCTCAAGGTTTGGGGAACTTGAAGATTAAACCCAAGATTTTGTCATAGTTTGGGAGATTGAACTCTTAGGTAAGTAAACTCATGGATTTTTGTTTGTAATTTGTAAATTCAAGTTTGGTTAATGGTCAAGAACATGAGTTAGCTTGATTATAAGGAAATTGAGTTGTATGTGTTGGATTTAAAGTCAATAGAAGCATGCATGTAAGGAATTGCTATAGATTTCCATGTTTGAGCACAATGTGTATAATCTATGTTGAATCTTGTTTGAAATCCATGTATATGACCATTTCTTCACCAAATGAGTTGTGAATAATGAGTATTTCTCACATGCAAGAATAGATCATGAAAGTGTAAGCTTTGCATGTTTGAATTTGATGTGTTGGTGATGAATTGGAAGTAATTTGAGACATGCATGCAAGTGCTACAAGAAATTGAGCTCCATTGTAATGTATTTTAGTGTTGGTACCATGTTAGTACAAGAATATGTGAAATTGGAGCCATAATATGCAAGAATTGTGGTTGGAATGTCGAATTTGAACTCTAAGAACCAACCTAGAAAACCCAGAATTTGGGTGTCCGCTCGAGCGGGAAGACCACCGCTCGAGCATGGATTTTGTGCTCCCAGCATATTTTTGCAAACATGGTTCCTGCTCGAGCGGGGAAGTTAACACTCGAGCGGTGTAGACACCCCATTTTTGACCGTCCTCAAGACTTGGATGTCACCGCTTGAACACTCGGTGATCATCCTTGTTTGTGTTTGTCTTGAGTTCCCGGAAGTGTTGGCTATGCGCCTTGCCTCAAGATCTCTCGACTCGACTGCTTGGTGTCTGTTTTTGCACCAAACACTTGTGTTTTGCCTTAGAGGGGCAAGGAATGGCTTGTTGACCATCCCCACACATCACCGGCCATGGCTTGAGGCCACCGACCATTGGTTTGTTGCCATCGGCCAAATGTTTGGCCAACCGGCACTCTTTGTAGTCGACCGGCCATCTATTTTGGTCAAATTGCATTTTTGGCCGGCCGACCACTGTGCATCTACTTTTGCAGATATTTTTATGCCAGCTGTGCTAGCTGGCATACACCTTTGCTCCCCTCCATACACGTGTATGGAGGGATCTCCCTCTTGACTAGCTTACTTGAGAAGCTTTGCATGAGTGAGCTCTATAAGAGGGAGCCTCTTCTCCCTCCATTAGGGTTAGAGAAAAAAGATCCAGAGGTCTAATTTTTAGGGTTAGAAGTGTGTGTCTATTCTATCTCTATACCTCCATCCTTTGTGAGTTAATTGTGTGTTTGTCCTTACTATTGTACACAAACACCTACCATTCACCTTCCCTTAGTTGCTGAGGCATTAGAGGGTTAATCTTGGACTTTTTGAGCTGGTTTTGATCCAAGAAGAGGTCTGGTCTTGTGATCTTGGAAGTGTTCTTCAAGGGTGAGTGTTCTTGCCCTTTATTTCCCATTTTTGCATAGCTTTTTTGACTATCTTGCACCTGCTTTTGAGCTTAGCATATAACATATAAAAGTCTTGTTTTTGCCTGCTCTAAATAGTTGTTTAAGAGTGCTTTGAGTTTTGGGGTTGTTTGACCCCTCATAGAGCTTGTTTGGCCCCATTTTGTGCCATTTTGGTTGAGCTCCGGGACCACCTTGTTTGGGCCTCCTCACCACTGAAATCTCAATATTTCAGTGGCGAGAATGGTGCCTTAAGGTCCTAAGAAGGAGAGGGGCATCCCCTCTCCTTGTTGTCCTTGCAAAGGGCTATTTTTGCCTCATGAGTGAGCATCTTGTTTAAGTGTATGTTGGCCATGCCTTAACTATTTTTTGTGCTTATCTTGTCATGATATAACATTTTTGTGAATTGGTTTAGACACACCATGCTTGCCTTGCATACATGTCTTGTAATGCCATGAATTGCCTTAACAGGCCTTGTGCTTTGAACCTTGTTTCTAGCATGTTTTTGGCTTAGCTTTGTGAAGCTTATATGCTTGTCTTAGTATGATAAAGGCCTGTTTTTGGTCATTTGGGTCATCCATTCTTTTCTTTGTATAGCTACCATGTAACCTCTGTTGTATGCCTTAAGCATTGACCCCTCTAGCATGCCATCCTTGCATCATTTCAGTGGTTTGGAACCACTTGTAATGTTATTTCAGTCCTCATGGTGTGCTTGTATGCTTGCATTTGATGTCCCTTTAATGCTTTACAAGGTTGTCATCTTATGCTCCATGTTTGTGCCTTCATGCATGCCATCATGTTTAGGCCTCTAGGATGCCATGTCATTGTGTTTTTAGCTTTGTTTTAACATGCTAAAACTCTGATTTTGGTTGTTCAATTCATGCCATGTTTGGTTTTGTTAAGGGTAGTTCAATACCTCTTTGGTGAGCCTTAGATCTTGGACTTTGTTTGCATGCCATGCTTGCATTGTAGGTGGGTTTGGCACCTTCTCTAACATGATTTCAGAGCTTATTTTGCATGCCATTTGTCCATGTTTGCATCCTCTTAAGTGTGCTTGAGAGTTGTCTCCATATGCTTAAGTGTTTAGGCCTTAACATATGCACGTTTGTGTGTGTTTTGCCCCTCATTCCTTAGCATGTTGGCCACTGTTTTGGGCCTAATATAGAGCTGCCCAAATTAGTTTAAGTCCACTCTCTACATGTTGTTACATGTCTTACACTTTGCATGCTTTGATTGCACCATGTCTTGCATGTCCATTAGCCTTGCATGTTGTTGCATACTTGGCCTACCATGTGCTTGTTTGCAGGCTTGAACATCCATGTTGCACCTTGCATGCTTGTTGATTAGCATTGATGCTTCATGCCTTACATGCTTGTTTGCTTAGGTCGTGTGCCTAACTTGCATAATTGCCCTCATACTCATGTTGCACACTAGCTCACATGCCTAAGTTGCATTGCATTAGCATGAAAGCTTAGCTTCTTGAATTGAGTATGATAGAGGTTGAGCTCCTTGTTTATTTATGTGCATTGCATTCCATTTGAAATCAAATGCATACTTGGTCTCTTGAGCCATCACGCATTGAAATACGTGATTGGTGGTCCGAGAATCAAGGATCACCCCCATTTGAGTCACAAACATGATAAGGGATGTGTTAGTGCACACATTTGCTTGAAATGCATTGCCATGCCTTGTTTTGCCCTCTGCTGCTGTCAAAACAGGATTCTGCAGGAAGCTTTGGCCGACCGGTCATCTCCAGTGCCGACCGGCCATCCATCAGTGGCCGGTTGCTTAACCAATGGCTGGTGATCATTTCCTTTGGCCGGTGACCATTTCCCTTGGCCGGTGGTATCCCACAGGGCTCATAGAGTGCACCTTGGGAATTTTGCAATGATCAGAAAAGGAAAACAGTGTGGCCAGAGGCAACTTGTGCATGGTAGTGAACTTCCGAGCGGAGCCGAGCACGCATTGCATTGGGCCCTCTTCCCAAGGCTGTTTACTACTTTCTTAGATTAGTTAATTTTCTTAACTAGTTTAATTGGCCTGTAATATTTAATTAGCTTGTAGGTTAATTAATTGTATTATTCTTTCGGTCCCTCCGAGCGAGGGCAAATTTGTAATAAGTGTGGGTGCGTGTGTGCATGTCTTCCAACCCCCACTTCTTTCTCCCTTTTACTTACCTGCTTTTGGTGGTTAGTATTAGGACATGTTTAATCTAGCATACCTTATGCTATGCATGCGCGCATCATTCATCAGTATTGCATGCACCGAGCTCGGTGCATCATGCTAACTGCATAAGTATTTCAAATCTAACTTGGATACGTGCTACTTGTTGCATTCCACATGCCATCTTAGGATTAGCCAAGCCTATTCTAGTGACATTCTGTATGCGTTGCATTAGCCACTTAACATGGACTTGGATCATGCATGATTGTTAACATGTTCTTTGTTTTGGCTCGGAGTACGATGTAAGTATTTATGCTTTAGCATCTCACATGAGTGTGAATGTTAACATGACAGCATGCTTACTATGTGGCTAGATGCTTATGTGATATAAACTGCCTGAATGCCTGTGGGTGAAGGTTGGATTGTTTGAGTTGGAACAACCCGTTGAAATCCGTGTTTTAGCCTACTTGCGAGTAGAAAATTTCAAATCATTTTTCAAACAAACGGATAAGCAATGCTTCGTTCCAAATTAGACGATCTAGTCTATACTTTTGTGTTGTGTGCATCACATAGTAAGATTAGCTAATCAACCGGAATAAGAACACATAATGTTTTCAAAACTTGATATCATGGTTAGTAGAGGCTGATCTTTGATCGGACGAGCGGGGTGCTCATAGCTGACCTTCCCCGATCGTACCCAAGTTCCCGAACCAAGGCAACTTTGGTGATGACGGACACGTGGCCTTTGGTAACGAGTCAGGGTTTCCTAAATTTCCCCAAAATAAATATTTAGGTGGCGACTCTGTATCTGGCAAAGCAGTCCATGTTTGGCACTTCTTTTCTAAAAATCAGTTTTCTCAAAACGATTTGCCGGATTTGGACTCTTTGGTTCAGATTAAGAACCGTGACAATTCGAGTCCGAACTGTAGCACATGAGGCCCCCCTCGCGGGCGCGTCTACAGTTTCTGGCAACTCTGCTGGGGATATTAGAGAACTTGACTCGAACTCGTTATATCTTGTTTTGACTACACTTATGTGTTTCTTTGCATTGCATGTGCATTGGTGCGCCTAGGACACCGTGTTTGCCATCTGCTATTCCTGAGCGGTTTGCCGGAGGCTTGACTTTGTTAAAGCACGCCATAAGGCTGACCGGTTACGGGCTCTGCCAATATGGGAACACAAACCCCAATTTTCATCGGGGCACCCCTTTGACCGTTCGACCTAGTGCATATTCAGAATCCATGGTGACCATTCCAAGCTAGGATAGGTTGCTTACCCGATGTTAGGTTGTTTGAAACCACTGCGTGCGTAGTGAAACCCTAGCTCCTGACAAAATAGGACAGGGAAACCCAACCCCAACATAGGGGTGTTTTGGCTCTTTTACTTGCTATGTGCTTTTAGAGTGTATCTCTGCAGGAACGCACATATCAGTTTACAAGTTTGAGTATCAGGCCTGAGGGCACCAGTGTCAGTATTTGTGAGAATCAGTCATATCTGTGGGTATCCGATTCAGTGTTTTGGGACAGTGATTTTGGGGAACAGTGATCAGCAGTAGAGTACAACTGTTTGACTACACCTGTGTTTGTTCCGTTTGGGCTGAAATGCTGCTTGTTTTTCCTTTCAGTTCAGAGATTTGGATTCAGAGATTTGGTGTTCTCCCTTACTGAGGCAAGATAGATATCTGATCCGTCAATTAACCTGTTACATCGTCTTCATTTAGTATATCGGATCTATGATGACGCAAAATTCAGAGGAGATTGTGGTTATGACAGCCGTATTAGATCAAGGAATCACCCTGCAAAGTGAGACCAATGTTGATGTTTCGCATCCACCCAGGTCGCCTGTTGCGCACCCGGTCTGGACCCCCAGTTGTACCTGGCTCGTGAGCCCACCACATTCGAATTGATGGGAATGATTGGTGACCTCCAGAGGTCTGTGGCGGATCTCGCTTACGGAATGTCGGCTTCACCACCAGCTACACCATATGCCGGGAATTTTGTACCGCAGAAGCCCCCGCTATTGGGACGGATTGTGATCGAACTCAGCCAACCTGAGGTTGCCTCCAGCTATGGCAATGACGTATCAACATCAACCCAAACCCTCGATCAGGCTGAGGCCAGGGGTAAGAACAAAATAAAGGCAGACGTTGATCCCATTGAACAACTGTTGTGGGCAGTTGAGGCTTTGAAAGCCGGGGGGATGAATAAGCAACAGGTATTCGCAGTCGTGCCCAAGACTGTGGATAATGCTTTCCCCACTCCAACTGAAGGCAGTTCAAGCCAAGTAGAAAACCGAGATAGGCCCCATCATGCCAGAACATTTCCTTCCACTCCCAACTCTACACCTGGGAAAGATCAGAAAGTCAAGGCAGTGCCTGCCGACCCTTTCGCTAGTGCGTCTAGCAAGAATTCTCAAACTTCAAAGTACTTACCCCGAGGGCGCAGGGTCTTTCACGCTCTCTACATGCCTTTGTCTAAGGCACTCCAGATCCTGGCCGAAAGAGGGCACCTTAAACCCCTTAAGCCTCGGCCTCTCCCAAAGAATCTCCCTCTCACACATGATGCTGCCTTGTACTGCGCATACCACCAGCAAACCGGTCATGCTACCGGTAACTATTTTTGCCTTCACCATGAAGTGCAAGATTTAATCGACAATGAGGTTATCCTTCCACCCACCTCAGCCAAGTCTGTTACTACTGAACTGCTGGATTTCGAGCATACTGCGAGTATGTGATCAGGGGTTGGACCACCTGCGGGCGGCACCCGGTGTATTTCAAATGTGGCATTTGGTACGCACTGTTTTGAGCATCTGCGAATGCTAGTTTTGTAGTTTCTGGTTTGGGCGTTGAATAAGTCTTTGTTTTCTTTTTGAGTCTGTCTCACCGTCTTGAGTCAGTTTCTTTTTTACTTAAAGGTCTGTCTTGTTGTAATGAGTCAGTCCCCCTGTATAGAATGTCGGGTGATTCCGGGGTTGTTGCCTCGAACACCGTTTTGTTTTGTAATTACCCTTTTGCTTTCTTTTTGAGTCTGTCTCTGCTGTGGAGCCAGTTACAACCAGGAAATCAGAATGAAACAGTTGCGGCTATCGTGTTTCCGCGCTTATTGCTAATTTTGAGCTAGTTGTGCCAGAGGATTTGAATGGAACGACAGTACATTCCACCTGCTCTCTTGTGCCCTGAAAATCATGGCATTGACCTTTAGTTTTTCAAAACCTTTTGAACACTGTGGTGATGAAAACGAAGAGAAAGGAATTCCTCGGGTTTTGCAAAACTTTGATTAATTTGAGAGAAAGTGAGGCATGCTAAGCCTTTAATGAATGAAATCATGTTTGTTAACATGAGTACTGAAAAGGACCCTGACTTGATCCAGATTGGTTCCACACTATCTTCAGCGCGAGCGATTTATCGCTTTCTTAAAAACTTTCAAAAACAAAATGTTTTGCGCGGTCCTACGAAGACCTGTGTGGAATTGCTCTTGAGATTGTGCAGCCTAGGATCGCTCTCAGCCTCAAGATTCAATCCATTTGTTTTCGAACCTTGAACCCATTCAGAATGTTCAACAGTCAACCGCCATGTGAGGCCTGTGTGGCCAGATTTAAAGCAGCCCTCGAACAAGAGGCATCAAAGTCAGATCAAGAAGATTAGATCTCATCAGAAGAAGCTTGCAAAGCTAGAACAGAAGCACCCCTCGAACTAGGGGCGAAAATGTCCGATGTGCTCGAAGAGCCGAAGATGGATCTTTCTGCAAATCAATACAGCAACCATGCTCCTGGGTTCAGATGATTTCGGGATCTCAAAACCATTTGGCATGGACTTGTTACACTTTTACCCTTTGAGAGGCTCGTTGGGCCGAAAACCTGGAAGGGCGACCCAGGCAAAAGTTAGAGCAAGAAAAAAAAATAAAAACAAAAAACAAAAAAAAAAGGAAAAAAAAAAGAAGAAAAGAAAAAGAAGAAAGCAAAATGCAAAAAAAAAAAGAAAAAAAAAAAGAGAGGAACAAAGCTCGCAAGGTCTAAAACCCGCAACGGGTGCCTTGGCAAAAGTTAGAGCCTCAAAAGTGAAGGTTAAAATACCCGAGTGTACCTTAACCGGAACTACGTAAGGCTTGATTCCCATGTTTGGGATACGTAGGCAACTTCATCATGAAGTCCAGCCCCCAACGCTTTCATAGCGTCTCGGTCCATGCAATGGTTTTGACTTCATCCCAAAGTCTAATCGCCAACACCTTCCAAGGTGACTGTGTCCATATATTTGTTGTGACCGTCTTTGTCATCTCTGTGTTCAAGAGTTCGACCATCACTAATGAAGACTGTTTGCGGACTGCTGTGGCGCCATCCAAACAAGGGGCAACTTTCCGTTGCCACGAGTCGTCGTGAACCGCCATTCAAACCAGGGGCAACTTTCCGTTGTCGTGCGGCGTTCTTCAAGCCAGGGGCAATTTTCCATTGCCTCCGATCCGAGGTTGCGCATCTCAAAGAGTAAGTTTCATGCTCGTTGAGCGTTGACTGTTTGCAAAATAGTTTTTGAAAATTTTTACTGAGGCTGACTATTTTCTCGAAAACTATTCCATTTTCCAAAACTGGACCATTTTCTTGGACCCAAAAAGGAAAATTTTCAGTGCTTACAGCCTGACTTGCATGCTTTTCAAATCAAAAAATCGAACAAGTACGTTAACTCGACTCTCCTCTTGATCAAAATTGTTTTAGTAAAAAAAAACCAAAACAAAAAGAATGGTTAAAATGATGAACTAAGGGCACAGTTGAGCCAGGCGTTCTGTCTCCCCCCCATCGTCAACGTACTTGCCAGAAGAGCACTCTACCCGCCAGAAGAAATAGCCGTGAGCTAACGGCATTGGGCATGAACCCGCAACTTCCTATTCATTCATTAATCACCCCGCCGCCTCCGTCATGAGGTGCAAGATTTGATTGACAACGAGGTTATCCTCCCAC
>NW_021024663.1:2227671-2251217 GCF_004153795.1 Camellia sinensis
GTCATCATTCCACTGTAACATATGCATATGTCATGCATCATTGTATAGTGGCATAACATGTCATGGCAATTCCACTGGTAATATGCATTTACATTCCATTGCATATTGTAATATTGACCATTGTAGCCTTGCATGCATTCATTCATCACCCCACTCCATCTATGCTTGACGCCTTTCAATGGTTGAGCTTGGTCTTGGTATGTGTCCATTATCTTTCACCGAACGAACACAGTTATGATACTTATGTGTACGCACTATCCATCTTGGATGTTTGGTTTGAGGGTGACGGCCCGTATCGTGTTTTAGAACGCGACTTTATGTGTCCGAGTGACTTTTCTTAGCAAGACACGGTTTTGGGCCGCAGGCCTTATCCACTGCATCTATGCATTTCTTTTCGCTCCAGCCAGATTGCATTGTACTAGCATTCATTGTATAATATTGCATCCCGAAATACTATCCATCCTTGGCATATTGTATATACTTGCCATTGTAGTTTGCGTGCATTCACTGCATCACCTCCATCTATGGCTTGCGCTTTTCCTGTTGAGCTTTCTGGTATTGTGGCCCATTTATTCATGGGAAACACGTTTATGGAGATTTGGTGTACGCCGCCCTATTCCATGTTGGTATGTTGGTATTGTGGGTGACGGACGCCATTTTTTTCGTTTAAATGTTGCGTCTTGTTTATGTCCATGCCTTTCCTAGGCAAGATGTGTTTGGACTGCCAATCGACCTATCATTGTATATATTCAGTTGTAGTGTTAATTTTTTGACACTCCTAGCATTAGAGATCAATTGGTTTTCCTCAACGGGTCATTCTCCACTATGTCACTTCCACCCCAATTACTTTTCTTGTGTCCGTCTACAGTACTCATAGTTCTGCATCTGTGTACGTGCCCTATTCCACCGCTGGTATGTTGGTTTTGAGGGTTTGCCGGCACCCCTTTTCAAATAATCGTAGACGGACAACTTCCTAAGTCTAATGGCTCACATTCGTCCTATATATGACATTTCCCTGTGTAGCGATGACTTCATCGTAACCACCATGGCTCTGATCATGATTAATTGACATCGCATCTTCATCTTGCATACTTATAATCATTTTGTAATTTGGCATATCATTTTGCAATTCATTTGCAATGTTATGCATTTGCTACGATATCTTACCCTGTTCAAGTTGCTTTCTTTTGCAGGCCACGATTTTTTTTTTATTTTTTTTTTTTTTTTTTTTTTTTTTTTTTTGTTTTTTTTTTTTGTATGTACAGTTTCATTTAAGCTGGTGCAACCAGACGAACCGCCGCAGGTCATTGTATTCTCCGTGTGAGACATTCGAGGAATTGCATCAATTCTCCTTACATCCTTTCTGCATTGTAGTGTACGTTGGATTTTGTTTGCTAGCTTAAAACTGTCGCATGTTATGCTATCGTTACAGCTCTTCTTTTGCAATGATCATAAGTTATGTTCGGCTTCTTTGCATTCGTCAGCCTACATTTTCAGTGCCATGGAGACGCTCGGGCGCAATCTGTGACTCAATGTCATTGCTTTGGCTCGTTTTCTGCGCCTCTGGGTCTGGATCGGTCGCATTAGTCTGCTGTCAAAATGGGTCGCTCTCTGGGGCTTTGACACTCTACTCCCAATGCATTGTTATGGACTTTTGAGTTTGTCAAAGAGGGCAACTGTTTAGGAACCCCATTTTTGACCGTCCTCAAGACTTGGACGTCACCGTTTGAACACTCGGTGATCATCCATGTTTGTGTTCGTCTTGAGTTCCCGGAGGTCTCGGCCACGCGCCCTGCCTTAGGATCTCTCGACTCGACTGTTTTGTGTTTGGTTCTGCACCAAACACTTGTGTTTTTCCTTTGAGGGACAGAGAATGGCTTGTTGGGCATTTCCACACATCACCGGCCATGGCTTGAGGCCACCGGCTGGGTTTTGTTTCCATCGGCCAAATATTTGGTCAGTCGGCACTCTAGATGGTCGGTCGGCCATCTATTTTGGTCAAATTACATTTTTGGCTGGCCGACCACTGTGCATCTGCTTTTGCAGATATTTTTATGCCAGCTGTGCTAGCTGGCATACACCTTTGCTCCCCTCCATACATGTGTATGGAGGGATCTCCCTCTTGACTAGCTTACTTGAGAAGCTTTGCAAGAGTGAGCTCTATAAGAAGGAGCCTCTTCTTCCTCCATTAGGGTTAAAGAAAAAAGCTCCAGAGGTCTGATTTTTAGGGTTAGAAATGTGTGTCTATTCTATCTCTATACCTCCATCCTTTGTGAGTTAATTGTGTGTTTGTCCTTACTATTGTACACAAACACCTACCATTCACCTTCCCTTAGTTGCTGAGGCATTAGAGGGTTGATCTTGGACTTTTTGAGTTGGTTTTGATCCAAGAAGAGGTCTGGTCTTGTGATCTTGGAAGTGTTCTTCAAGGGTGAGTGTTTTTGCCCTTTATTTCCCATTTTTGCATAGCTTTTTTGACTATCTTGCACCTGTTTTTGAGCTTAACATATAACATATAAAAGTCTTGTTTTTGCCTGGTCTAAATAGTTGTTTAAGAGTGTTTTGAGCTTTGGGGTTGTTTGACCCCTCTTTGGGCTTGTTTGGCCCCATTTTGTGCCATTTTGGTTGAGCTCCGGGACCACCTTGTTTGGGCCTCCTCACCACTGAAATCTTGAGGGAGTTCAATGGTGAGGATGGTGCCTTAAGGTCCTAAGAAGGAGAGGGCCATCCCCTCTCCTTGTTGTCCTTGCAAAGGGCCATTTTTGCCTTATGAGTGAGCATCATGTTTGAGTGTATGTTGGCCATGCCTTAACTGTTTTTTGTGCTTATCTTGTCATGATATAGCATTGTTGTGAGTTGGTTTAGACACACCATGCTTGCCTTGCATACATGTCTTGTAATGCCATGAATTGCCTTAACATGCCTTGCGCTTTGAGCCTTGTTTCTAGCATGTTTTTGGCTTAGCTTTGTGAAGCTTATATGCTTGTCTTAGTATGCTAAAGGTCTGTTTTTAGTCATTTGGGTCGTCCATGCTTTGCTTTGTATAGCTACCATGTAACCTCTCTTGTATGCCTTAAGCATTGACCCCTCTAGCATGCCATCCTTGTATTATTTCAGTGGTTTGGAACCACTTGTCATGTTATTTCAGTCCTCATGGTATGGTTGTATGCTTGCATTTGATGTCCCTTTAATGCTTTATAAGGTTGTCATCTTATGCTCCATGTTTGTGCCTTCATGCATGCCATCATGTTTAGGCCTCTAGGATGCCATGTCATTGTGTTTTTAGCTTTGTTTTAACATGCTAAAACTTTGATTTTGGTTGTTCAATTCATGCCGTGTTTGGTTTTGTTAAGGGTAGTTCAACACCTCTTTGGTGACCCTTAGATCTTGGACTTTGTTTGCATGCCATGCTTGCATTGTAGATGGGTTTGGCACCTTCTCTAACATGATTTCAGAGCTTATTTTGCATGCCATTTGTCCATGTTTTCATCCTCTTAAGTGTGCTTGAGAGTTGTCTCCATATGCTTAAGTGTTTAGGCCTTAACATATGCACGTTTGTGTGTGTTTTGCCCCACATTCCTTAGCATGTTGGCTACTGTTTTGGGCCTAATATAGAGCTGCCCAAATTAGTTTAAGTCCACTCTCTACATGTTGTTACATGTCTTACACTTTGCATGCTTTGATTGCACCATGTCTTGCATGTCCATTAGCCTTTCATGTTGTTGCATACTTGGCCTACCATGTGCTTGTTTGCAGGCTTGAACATCCATATTGCACCTTGCATGCTTGTTTGCTTAGGTCGTGTGCCTAACTTGCATAATTGCCCTCATGCTCATGTTGCACACTAGCTCACATGCCTAAGTTACATTGCATTAGCATGCAAGCTTAGCTTCTTGAATTGAGTATGATAGAGGTTGAGCTCCTTGTTTGTTTATGTGCATTGCATTCCATTTGAAATCAAATGCATACTTGGTCTCTTGAGCCATCACGCATTGAAATGCGTGATTGGTGGTCCAAGAATCAAGGATCACACCCCTTTGAGTCACAAACATGATAAGGGATGTGTTAGTGCACACATTTGCTTGAAATGCATTGCCATGCCTTGTTTTGCCCTCTGCTGCTGTCAAAACAGGATTCTGCAGGAAGCTTTGGCCGGCCGACCATCTCCAGTGTCGACCAGCCATCCATCAGTGGCCGATAGCTTAACCAGTGGCCGGTGATCATTTCCTTTGGCCGGTGACCATTTCCCTTGGCCGGTGGTATCCCACAGGGCTCATAGAGTGCACCTTGGGAATTTTGCAATGATCAGAGAAGGAAAACAGTGTGAACAGAGGCAACTTGTGCATGGCAGTGAACTTCCGAGCGGAGCCGAGCACGCATTGCATTGGGCCCTCTTCCCGAGGCTGTTTACTACTTTCTTAGATTAGTTAATTTTCTTAACTAGTTTAATTGACTTGTAATATTTAATTAGCTTGTAGGTTAATTAATTGTATTATTCTTTCGGTCCCTCCAAGCGAGGGCAAATTTGTAATAAGTATAGGTGCGTGTGTGCATGTCTTCCAACCCCCACTTCTTTCTCCCTTTTACTTACCTGCTTTTGGTGGTTAGTATTAGGACATGTTTAATCTAGCATACCTTATGCTATGCATGCGTGCATCATTCATCAGTATTGCATGCACCGGGCTCGGCACATCATGCTAACTGCATAAGTATTTCAAATCTAACTTGAATACGTGCTACTTGTTGCATTCCACATGCCATCCTAGGATTAGCCAAGCCTATTCTAGTGACATTCTGTATGCATTGCATTAGCCACTTAACATGGACATGGATCATGCATGATTGCTAACATGTTCTTTGTTTTGGCTCGGAGTACGATGTAAGTATTTATGCTTTAGCATCTCGCATGAGTGTGAATGTTAACATGACAGCATGCTTACTATGTGGCTAGATGCTTATGTATATAAACTGCCTAAATGCCTGTGGGTGAAGGTTGGATTGTTTGAGTTGGAACAACCCGTTGAAATCCATGTTTTAGCCTACTTGCGAGTAGCAAATTTCAAATCATTTTTTAAACAAACGGATAAGCAATGCTTCGTTCCAAATTAGACGATCTAGTCTATACTTTTGTGTTGTGCGCATCACATAGTAAGATTAGCTAATCAACCGGAATAAGAACACATAATGTTTTCAAAACTTGATATCATGGTTAGTAGAGGCTTCCTCAATCGTACCCAAGTTCCCGAGCCGAGGCAACTTTGGTGATGACGGACACGTGGCCTTTGGCAACATGTCAGGGTTTCCTAAATTTTCCCAAAATAAATATTTAGGTGGCGACTCTGTATCTGGCAAAGCAGTCCATGTTTGGCACTTCTTTTCTAAAAATCAGTTTTCTCAAAACGATTTGCCGAATTTGGACTCTTGGTTCAGATTAAGAACCGTGACAATTCGAGTCCGAACTGTAGCACATGAGGTCCCCCTCGCGGGCGCGTCTACAAGCGGGGAACTATGTAGATAGGCCTTCCGCTCTAGCGGCAGAGTTCACGCTCGAGCGTAAATTTGATATAACCAGCACTTTTGCAGGCCTTAAGGGTCCGCTTGAGCAGGGAAGTCCACGCTCGAGCTGGGACCCTATTTTCAAAAATTCTGAAAATGCATTCTGAGTTCCGTTTTCCGTTCTCTTTTACTTCTAAGTACTCTTAGGCATGCATTGAGCATTGTAATTGAGTTAAAGAGATAAGAATGAAGCCTAAAGAGGAATATGTGAATTTAGAATGGAATGAATTGTTTGTGACCCTTTTGTATGTTCATGGATTGTGTTGGGTCGAGCTCCAGGGCAAACCAATCAACCGGTCACTGTGAGTAATATATGAAATGTATTATTGTCCAATTGCTTACTTCCATGTAAGTTTTGTAAAGTTCATTAATCTGAATGGTGGACAGTTTGTAATGAAAGTTTGAAAGGTCGAAAGGCCAGTTTGATATGAACGTTTGAAAGGTCTAAAGACCAGTTTGATACGAAGTTTGAAAGGCTTAAATGCCAGTTTCATATGAGAAGTTTGAAAGGCTTAAATGCCAGTTTGATATGAAAGTTTGAAAGGCCTATGGGCCATTTGACACGAAAGCGTATATGGGCCGAAGGCCGTTTGACACGAAAATGTATATGGGCTGAAGGCCAGTTTGATACGAAAGTATGAATGGGCCAAAGGCCAGTTTGACATGAATGAAAGTTTGAATGGGCCAGAGGCCGTTTTGACACAAATGAAAGATTGATGGGCCAAAGGCCAGTATATTTGGAACTACAGTCACTTGACTTAAATTGTATATATATATTAAATAGAAATATGTAATTGGGCCCAAGGCCGTTCGGAGTATGTTGTTCTACCTATCGTTGTATCTTCTTATTTGATATTATTCACTGGGCTTTCGCTCACGCTCATTCATGTGTTTGTAGGTGAGCTAAGAGAGGTCCAAACCCAGCCCCAGTGAAGCTAGTGTGGAACAACCAAGTTTTGAAGAGTCAGCCCTTGCGTCTCACGCATGAGACACGTCCTCGCCCTTTCGATACCTCATTGTCATTTTGTCATGTTGGCGAGGATTTCGGTATTTGATGTCTATAGATTTGATTGGCTGACCTAGATTCGATTGATCCTGTATGTACAGAGTTTTGTGTTAGTACATGTTTTGATGTGAGTTATTAACATATGTATGTATGAAATGTTATGGTGTGCATATAAGCACAGCTCTATGGACAAAGTTTTAAATTGCTTCCGTTTGGCCCCCCATCAACTCTGTTAAAATACGTTTGGCTTGGTTTGAGGCTGTAGGTAATCTCACGATTACTGGCCGGTCATGTCCTTAACCCATGGGGGCGGGTTCGAGTCTTGACAGAGTGGTATCAGAGCACGAGTTAATAACTCACACACTTGTCCAAAAGCGCAATAAGCGTCTAGAAAAGATCTAGGATGCATTCATGTGATAAGTATGAATCTGAAAGCATCAAGAATATGCTTAAGTGTTTTGATTTAAACAATTATGTGCTATAAGATGTGATTTACTTGCATTTCAAATTACTTGATTATGTATGCTCTTTAGTATATGCATACCTGGGAATCTTTTGTAGAAAGTATAATGCAAGTTTAATCAGATAGTGAGTAATAACTCTGTAAAGTTATGTTTGACTTTAATTATTTTCTGATGATATGAAAGGACAAGTTCCCTGAAATGCTATGTTTTGTATGAACAAACGATTGTCCAAATTTTCCTTGAATGAAATTGTGGTATCCTTAGCAGAGGCCCTCGCCCAGGGGACATAATACTGTGGCTTATGGTCATGAGGCCCTAGCCCGGGGGAAATAATGCCGTGGCACAGGCCCTCGCCCGGGGGAAATAATATCGTGGCCTATGAATGAGATATGTTACCCAGTACCGAAGGTTCCATTATGGAACTTGATATGCTTGACCAACATGATATGCTACGCTAAAGGAAGTACCACACATGATTCGAATATGAGATACGAATTGTTACCCTTATGTGTACAACAAGTTTGTCTTGCTCTAATGCACATACATGAATATATGAATCATGAAAAGTTGCTTATGTGCATTCAATTTTGCTAATGAGTGTCTATGTGAATTATGAACATGATTTGAGTATATAATTATTTAGTAAATGTTCAGCATGCGATATCTGATAAATATGCAGTCATCCGTTACGTATGTGATTAATTGTGTCTTGATGCTGCATAAAATGAGAATATAACAATGTGCGAATGTACCCATGTGCGTCTGTGATTATTTTGTATTGGGCATCCTAGTATTTGGCAGGATTTAATAAGAGTTTGTGTAGAACATGGATAAAGTAAGGGCATATGAGTTGGCAGACTCTTTTACAGCCCGACTTGATAGACTGGAAAGAATAGTACAAGAAATGGAAGAAATCTTAAGACGACAACGTCAGCTGCCGCTACGGCAAGAACCTTGCCACCACCAGTGCAAGAAACATCGGGGAGTTCATTATCAGATTTCTGGATTTGTTATAAGTGTGGTAAAGGGACCGTATGGCAAGGAACTGTCCCCGGATTGAGCAAAACGTGAATAGACCCGTTGTCTCAGTTGGGTTCGTACCAGTGGTAGGAATTGCTACTCAAGATAGAGTAATTACACTCATCCCAGAAAGCATCCAGAATACTGCGATTGTTATCCCAAGTATCTGTACTGTTTACAAACGAATGCTTATGTGTTGATTGATTCTGAATTAGTACATGTGTACATCTTTGCTTGGGATATTATTTGAGTCGAATCGACATATCCTCTCGTATCTGCTGCATGTGTATTTAGATTGGTTTGACCCACAAGATCGAGACCGTATCCATTGAATGTATATGCCCCATTTGGGAAATTTGTGAAATAGGTCTTGGGATATCGATTAACTCCACACATGCACATGTACATCTAAACCTATGCTTAGGGTGATTTGTTATATTACTGCTTCAATGACTAAACCATTGGAATTATGATTCTGTGATCGTGTGACCGAGTTGAGCACCCTATAATTGTGAGACCATGTATTTTGATCGGTAGAAAGTTGACTGGATTATGTGACTATACTGGGCTTGACTCATGAACCTATGCTTTTGTGACTAATTTGGAGCTTTTGCGTAACCATCCTATACTATGTGTACCTGAGGAACTCTGTTTAATGTGTTACTGTGCGCCATGTTATTACATGTAAGACTTATTTGGAAACTGCTATACTGATTATGATACGTACCTCCTGATACGAATAACTGCATGCATATGCAACTACCCCCGAATTTATGTAGACAATACCATATTGTACATGATTTGAAACACCTTGATATGAACTGTTGAGATGAATGATTCTGATATGACTTTGAGAACTAATGAACTTAGGGCAATTGAGAAAACTCTTACCTGATTCGATTCAATAGAATCTCTGTCTGATTTGGCCTGATAGAACCCTCAGTGGATGCAATTCGATGAGACCTTTGTTTGATCTAATTTGACAAAACCTTTGCTTGGATTGACCGATAAGACCCTCTGCCTAATTTGATTCTGTTAAAGGGGATTAAGAATTGCTTGTGAATAAATAGCCAGATTATTCTTGGCAGAAAAATTGATAGACCCAAAACTTGAATTCGTTTGGAATACTTGACTTATTTGAAAGACCTTTTGTGGGCTATCAACAAATTGATTTAACCAAGGGCACCATTGAGAACCAACCCCCAACTATTAAGGACATATGTGTTAAAAATGAACCGAATTGTGCAAACCCCGTGATTGGGTGTCGTAAGGAGTATTGTCCCAACTTTGTTTGTTTGACGCTATGGGAACCGATGATGGCAGATTGATTTGATTATAAGCAGTACTGAACATTTGTCTTTGACTGATCAGAATATGTTTTGTAAGGGAGAGTGGTTGCTTCTGTGTTATCAGATTTTGGGAAATCAGGTTATAGTGAATGGTATTATGTTGTTTTGATGACATTCTTGGAGCGTCCTTTCGTGCTAGGGGACGTTAAGCCTATGTAGCACCTTTGATTGAGATATCTTTTGCCACCGACGGTTTCTTACAGGTGGGTTTGACTAATCGATCTCGAGTCGGCCACCGACGGTCGTGAACGGGTGTGCTTCGATTCCGAGACGAATATTCCTTTTGTTTTGTCCGGAATGTCATCCTTTAGTATTATGTAGATGTTTTAACATTCAAGAAACTTTGAAAAACCCTGATTGTCCGAAAGTGTGTGAATTCAGTACGCTTCGTAAATAACTGCTCAGTGTCATTATATTCTGTGATTGGGCTCTGAGAATGTGTAAATTGTGCTTGACATGTGATTGACTCCTTTGATAATGCCTTTGACATCATGAGGATTTACGTATATGAATTGCCTTATGCTTTTGACGACTATTAGATAATATGAAAAGACCTGATGGGGCAGGGGATTGAATATTGAACTGAAATGTAAACTGTAAACTGTTGAATGAATTAAGAACACAAGTATGGCGTTAGAAATCGACTGCCTCGATGTTATTGTACCTTACAATCAGTATTATGGGGATATCTGGACTATGTGCATAGTATGGGTAATTGCTTTGATATTACCTTTGTTAATTCGGAAATCAGTATCTGGATCCACTGTATATTCATGAAGACTTCTGATTGACTTTGGATAATTGTGATGAATCACTGAACTAAAGACCAAATCAGATTGTAAACTGTGGAATTATTGAAGAATGAATTGAACTTTTGTAACAAGAGAATAGACCGAACTGCTATGGTAAAATTAGTTGGTGTAGACACCCCATTTTTGACCGTCCTCAAGACTTGGACATCACCGTTGGAACACTCGGTGATCATCCGTGCTTGTGTTCGTCTCGAGTTCCCGGAGGTCTCGGCTGCGCGCCTCGCCTCAGGATCTCTCGACTTGACTTTTCGGTGTCTGGTTTTGCACCAAACACTTGTGTTTTTGCCTTGAAAGGCAGGAAATGGCTTGTTGGCCATTCCCACACCCCACCGGCTGTCCCCTCACATCACCGGCCGTTTATTGGTGCCACCGGTAGTGGTTTCTTAAAACCAATGGCCGGTCGGCACTATATTTTGCCGACCGGTACTTTGTTTTGGCCGGTGACCTTTTCTTGCTGGCCGGTGTGACCCTTTTGCACCCTTCAGACTTGGTGCATGCCAGCTGTGCCAGCTGGAATGCACCAACACTCCTCCCCGTGCATGAAGTGGCTGTTTTGAGCCTTTGCACCCCTTTTCCTTCTAGAATTTTGAACCCTTTAGAAGCTTGGCCAGCTGTCCTAGCTTCCTCAAGAAGCCTTGACTCCTTTGCCCCCTTTGCCCCTTTCACTTAGCTTGTTTGAGAAGCTTAAACCATTTCCCTTTGCCTATATAAGGGCCCCTCTTCTCCCATTGTCAAGGCTTGGTGGTTTTGAAAGAAAAACCAGAGCTTATACATATATATATCTGATATATACACCCTCTCTCTCTCTATATTTTACTCTCTCTCCTCCCTTGTGTGTGTTTTGTGGCCTACAAGTGCATTTTTACCTTAGTTTTGCACTAAGACACACACTACCACACCTTGCTTCGAGTTTGAGAGACATTGAGGGTTGATTCTTAAGGTTTTGGACTGCTTTTGGTCAGAAAAGAGTGGCTGGACCAACTGTTCTTGAAGTGTTCTTCAAGGGTGAGTTTCTTGCTTTATTTTTCCCAATCTTGCATTGGATTTTGACCTATCTTGCATATTGATTTGAGCTTTGTGTATAACTAAAAAAAGTCTTATATTTTCATGTTTAAGAACTTTCATTAAGGGTGTTTTGGCATTGGGGGTCGAAATCCCCCTCTTAGGTCTCTCTTGGCCCCTTTTGGTGACTTTTTCTTTAAGCCTTATTTGCTTTGTTGTATTAGCCTTCTCACCACTGAAATCCAGTGGATTTTCAGTGGTGAAGAAGATGGTTTGAAGTCTTGTATAGGGGAGGGACACCCCTCTCCCTTTGTGTCTCATTTGTGCATGTTTTGGGCTCATAAGGGTAGCATAGATGCTTGGTTGTTTTTGGCTCCATATCAGATGTTTTTGGTGCTATTTAGGTCACATGTTATCTCTGTTTTTGGTCAGATTGGTGGCCCTTTGCATGCTTGATGTAGTTGCTTTGCATTTTGGATCATGAGCCTTGAGTGTATGGATCATTAACATGCCTAGCTTGGCCTATTATCATCATTTGGCATTACTTGAGATCATATTCCAGTCCATATAATGTGGTCTTACATTGTCCTTTGTGTCTCTTTCAATGCCTTGAAGTGTTGTGTTTTCATGCCTTGACATGTGCATTATGTATGCCTATGTGTTTGGGTCATTTTAGGGCTGCCATACCAGCGGGTTTTGGAGCTATTTTGCATGCTAAAATTCTGCTTTTGGGTTGTATAGTTCATGCCATGCTTGTTTGGGTTAGTGGTAGTGGAGTGCCCTGTTGTTATGCCTTAGCCTTGGGCCCCTTTTGACTTGCATGCTTGTAGTGCATTTTGACCATCACTTGAGACACTTTTGGCCACTGTTTTGGGGGGTGTTTGAGGCCTCCCATTTCAGTCTAAGTCCCTTCTCGGACATGGTTGTATGCGTGACTTGTTGCCTCTAATCGCACGCTTGCATTGTACCATATTAGCATTGCATGATGAGTTGCATTGTAGCATTGCATGTTAGGAACATTGCATGCTTGCCATGATATGTTGCATTACATTTGGCATGCTTTGCATTTTAGTGATATGTTGCATTTTCGAGCCATGTTTGCATAACATGCATTGCAATGCTTGGTCTGGGGTGTCAAACCAAGTGTGAGAGGTGGAGAAGTGTTCATACTACAAGTGATATAACGCGTCCCAACTCTCGGTCACTGAGACCCTTGACTTTGGCATGATAGGGTTTTGGTATTCATTTATATGTTGCATGCATTTTCACTGAATTGCAACCTTGGCTCCTTAGGCCATCACGCATCAAAATGCATGATTGATGGCCCGAGGGTCGAGGGTCATGCTCCCTTGAGTCCATTGCATGATAGGGAGTGTGCCCGCGCATACATTTGCTTGAAATTCCATGCCATACACTGTCTGTCCTTGTTGCTGTCAAAAACCAGTTTCTGCAGGGAGTTTTTGCCGACCGGCACTGTAGAGTGCCGACCGGCCATGGATTGGTGGCCGATAATATGAAACCCCAGCCGATGGATAAGTTCCATGGCCGGTGGGTATTCCCTTCAGCCGATGGTGTCCTACAGGGTTCAGGGAACCTGTCCAGGATTTTTGGCAGTTTTCAGAGAAGCAGGGCAGTGTAAACAGAGGCAGCAGTGGTATGGTACGGGCTTTCGGGGCAAGATAAATCCGAGCATGCATCATTCACGCATCCCGAGGCGGGGGCTGCGGCCATCTTCTCTTTGCATTTAATTGTTAATTAGATTAGAGAAATTTTGTAATAATTAATTTAGTATTATTTATTCGGACTGTAATATTTATTTGGACCCTCCAAGTGAGGGCAATTGTGTAATAATGTTGTGCGTGAGGTGTGTGTATGTCTTCCAACCCTACGTCTTTCTTCCCTTTTATTTACCCACTTATGATGTAGACTAGGGCATATTTAAATTAGCATACCTATGCTATGCATGCGTGCATTCATACATTTGTCTTGCATGCACGGGGCTCGGCGCATCATTCTAACTGCATTTGTTATTTCAATTCCAAATTGAATACGTGTTAGTTGTAGCATTTCACATGTCATTGTAGATTAGCCGAGCCTATCTTAGTTGCATCTTGCATGTTTTGCATTAGCCATCTTAACATGAACTAGGATCATGCATATGATTACTAACTAGTTTTTGTTTTGGCTCGGAGTACTCGGTAAGCATTTATGCTTTAGCATACCGCATGCGTGTGAGTGTTGCCATAACAACATGATTACCATGAGGCAGCTGCTTATGTGATAAACTGCTTGAATGCCTGTGGATGGAAAGGGTTGAATTTACCTAAATTGGAAAAATGCATTAAAAACTGTGAGTTTTTAAAGCCACTAGATAGTGCAAAACCATCTTTTCTAAAAAGCCCACTTGAGGGTGGCAAAATCTGCATTTAGCCTACTTGTGAAGTAGGCACCATTTCCGAAACAAACATTGAAATGTTTGTTCCAATTTAGGCGATTTGGTCTAGTACTTGTCATTGCTGTGCGCCATAACAATAGTAAATTTAGGCTAATACCGGAAATAAGGAACGCATAACGTTTTCAAATTGGATATCATGGTTAGTAGAGGCCGATCTCGGATCCGCGGAGAGGGGGTGCTCAATAGCTGACTTCCCCAATCGTACCCAAGTTCCCGAGCCGAGGCAACTTATTGGTGATGACGGACACGTGGCCTTTTGGCACCGAGTCAAGGTTTCTTAAATTCCCCAAATAAAATATTTAGATGGCGACTCTGTATCTGGCAAAGCAGTCCATGTTTGGCACTTCTTTCAAAAATCTGTTTTCTCAAAACAATTTGCCAGATTTGGACTCTTTGGTTCAGATTAAGAACCGTGACACAAATCGAGTCCGAACTGTAGCGGGGTCCCTCGCGGACGTGTTACAGTTGGCATTTGATATGAGTATGTGGGTGACCTATTATGAAGAAGGAAATTATTGAATTGTGACTAAATACTTTTCGGTGCCAACAGGTCGAAGTCGAAAATCAGATAGTGTCAGGACTATTTCAACCTTTCTTTATTTCGGAATGGAAGTAGGGGTTTGTGACTATGAACTTCATTGTGGGGCTACCTTGAGCACCCAAGGTATAAGTCCTGTTTGAGTTATTATATATAAAGTTTTTGTATGATGCTTGTAGACTAGCCACTATTTACATCGATAAGATTGCTTATTTGTATGGGGTCCCAGTATCTACTGTTTCGGACAAGAATCCTAAAATGTGTCTGAATTCTGACAAGCCTTCAAGAGGCAATGGGGACTGAATTGTGATTCAGCGCTGCTTTCCATCCAAAAATCGAAGGGTAACTAGAAAGAACTTTTGGGAGAAATGCTCCAAGTATATATAGTAGATTTTCAGGGAATTTGGAAGATCTATCCATTGTTGGCAGACTTTGCTTACGACAACCGCCTACACTTTAGTTTCGGTGTGACACCATACAAGTCTTGTATAGAGGAAAAGTTGAGTCTTTGACTTATTGAGAATAGAGTATTGCTTGATTTTGAGACTAAGCAAATAACTATCAAAAGGATTGGAACCATTGAATGAGAAGTATTCCAAATTGTTTTTGGCTAAAGGTAAATTAAGTTTGGAGGACTAAACTTCCTAAATGAGGGAAGACTGTGATACCCATGTTCCGTAATGCGTTAATTGGTCCTTAATATGAATGAGATTATGTGTTTTGATATGATTTTGTGCAACATTATGTGAAAATATGTGGTTTTGAATTTCTATCTATTCACCGTAGGAATATTTGTTTGATAATCTGCTTTAGAAATTAATTGAGGGCCTTATCGACCACAGAACCTGAAATTGATCACGCCATTCTGATTGGCATAATTTTTAGAGCCTACGGTGAAATTTAATTAGAAATTGATTCGGACCAGATTAAATTGATTTAATTGTTGAATCAGTGCCAATTATCTATTATTATTAAATTGATGTTAGTGGGGTTTGTTGCATTAAGGCACTACACCTTTTATTCTCTCTTCATAACTTCATTTGGCTGATTTGGACTCAAAAATAGAAGAGAGGGCCGCCCATATAGAGAGAGAGGGAGAGAATCGGGTGATTTTGGCTCAAGGTTTGGGGAACTTGAAGATTAAACCTAAGATTTTGTCATAGTTTTGGAGATTGAACTCTTAGGTAAGTAAACTCATGGATTTTTGTTTGTAATTTGTAAATTCAAGCTTTGTTAATGATCAAGAACATGAGTTAGCTTTATTATAAGGAAATTGAGTTATATGTGGTGGATTTAAAGTCAATAGAAGCATGCATGTAAGGAATTGCTAGGGATTTCCATGTTTGAGCACAATGTGTATAATCTATGTTGAATCTTGTTTGAAATCCATGTATATGACCATTTCTTCACCAAATGAGTTATGAATAATGAGTATTTCTCACATGCAAGAATAGATCATGACAGTGTAAGCTTTGCATGTTTGAATTTGATGTGTTGGTGATGAATTGGGAGTAATTTGAGACATGCATGTAAGTGCTACAAGAAATTGAGCTCCATTGTAATGTATTTTAGTGTTGGTACCATGTTAGTACAAGAATATGTGAAATTGGAGCCATAATATGCAAGAATTGTGGTTGGAATGTCGAATTTGAACTCTAAGAACCAACCTGGAAAACCCAGAAATTTGGTATCCGCTCGAGCGGGAAGACCGCCGCTCGAGCGTGGATTTTGTGCTCCCAGCATATTTTTGCAGACATGGTTCCCGCTCGAGTGGGGAAGTTGACGCTCGAGCGGGGAGCTATGTAGACAGGCCTTCCGCTCGAGTAGCAGAGTTCACGCTCGAGCGTGAATTTGATATAACCAGCACTTTTGCAGGCCTTAAGGGTCCGCTCGAGTGAGGAAGTCCACGCTCGAGCGCGGACCCTATTTGTTGAAATTCTAAAAATGCATTCTGAGTTCCGTTTTCTGTTCTCTTTCACTTCTAGGTACTCTTAGGCATGCATCGAGCATTGTAATTGAGTTAAAGAGATTAGAATGAAGCCTAAAGAGGAATATGTGAATTTAGAATGGAATGAATTGTTTGTGACCCTTTTATGTGTTCATGGGTTGTGTAGGGTCGAGCTCCAGGGCAAACCAACCAACCGGTCACTGTGAGTAATATCTGAAATGTATTATTGTCCAATTGCTTACTTCCATTTAAGTTTTGTAAAGTTCATTAATCTGAATGGTGGATAGTTTGTAATGAAAGTTTGAAAGGTCGAAAGACCAGTTTGATATTAACGTTTGAAAGGTCTAAGGACCAGTTTGATATGAAGTTTGAAAGGCTTAAATGCCAGTTTGATAGGCTTAAATGCCAGTTTGATATGACAAGTTTGAAAGGCTTAAATGCCAGTTTGATATGAAAGTTTGAAAGGCCTATGGGCCATTTGACACGAAAGTGTATATGGGCTGAAGGCCGTTTGACACGAAAGTGTATATGGGCCGAAGGCCAGTTTGATACGAAAGTATGAATGGGCCAAAGGCCAGTTTGACATGAATGAAAGTCTGAATGGGCCAGAGGCCGTTTTGACACAAATGAAAGATTGATGGGCCAAAGGCCAGTATGTTTGGAACCACAGTCACTTGACTTAAATTGTATATATATATATTAAATAGAAATATGTAATTGGGCCCAAGGCCGTTCGGAGTATGTTGTTCTACATATCGTTGTATCTTCTTATTTGATGTTATTCACTAGGCTTTCGCTCACGCTCATTCATGTATTTGTAGGTGAGCTAAGAGAGGTCCAGACCCAGCCCCAGTGAAGCCAGTGTGGAACAACCAAGTTTTGAAAAGTCAGCCCTTGCGTCTTACGCACGAGACACGTCCTCGCCCTTTTGATACCTCATTGTCATTTTGTCATGTTGGCGAGGATTTCGGTATTTGATGTCTATAGATTTGATTGGCTGACCTAGATTCGATTGATCCTGTATGTACAGAGTTTTGTGTTAGTACATGTTTTGATGTGAGTTATTAACATATGTATGTATGAAATGTTATGGTGTGCATATAAGCACAGCTCTATGGACAAAGTTTTAAATTGCTTCCGTTTGGCCCCCCATTAACTCTGTTAAAATACGTTTGGTTTGGTTTGAGGCCGTAGGTAATCTCACGATTACTGGCTGGTCATGTCCTTAACCCATGGGGGCGGGTTCGAGTCTTGACAATATCACACGCAAGAGAGGAAGTAAAACCTCTCAACATATCACACGCAAGAGAGGAAAGGTAAACTTCTCAACGTATCACATGCAAGAGAAAAAAGAGAAAACCTCTCAATGTATCACACACAAGAGAGGAAAGGTAAACTTCTTAGCGTATCACACGCAAGAGAAGAAAAGGTAAAACCTCTCAGCGTATCACATGCAAGAGAGGAAAGGGAAAATCTCTCAGCGTAGCACACGCGAGAGAGGAAAGAGAAACCTCTCAGCGTAGCACATGCAAGAGAGGAAAGAGAAAATCTCTCAGCATAGTACACGCGAGAGAGGAAAGAGAAAATCTCTTAGCGTAGTACACACGAGAGAAGAAAGGGAAAAATCTCTCAGCGTAGCACACATGAGAGAAGAAAGGGAAAACTCTCTCAACGTAGCACATGCAAGAGAGGAAAGAGAAACCTCTCAGCGTAGCACACGCAAGAGAGGAAAGGGAAAATCTCTCAGCGTAGCACACGCAAGAGAGGAAAGAGAAAAATCTCTCAGCGTAGCACACGTGAGAGAGGAAAGGGAAAACCTCTCAGCGTAGCACACGCGAGAGAAGAAAGGGAAAAATCTCTCAGCGTAGCACACGCGAGAGAAGAAAGGGAAAACTCTCTTAGCGTAGCACACGCAAAAGAGAAAAAGGAAAAACCTCTCAACGTAGCACACGCAAGAGAGAAAGGGGAAAAACCTCTCAGCATAGCATACACAAGAGAGGAAAGGGAAAAAAAACCTCCTCTCAGGCATAATACAAAGAGAGAAGGAAAAGAAACTCTCAAGCGTAGCACCGCAAAGAGAAAGGGTAGGTCCAACGCATGCCAAAATCACGAGAGGAGAAAGGTATCAGTCAAACTGAACTGGAACTCTCTGAATGAATAGTAGATACAATACACTCGCATGAAGAGAAACGGATGATAGGTAGAATGCAATAACAGTGATTGTTAAAGGAATGCAATAAACAAAGCGGTAACTCTTAGAAGCACATCATAAAGGTGAATGCGGTGAACGTCTCTCTAACGGGATTCCCCTTTGTGTTATCAACACGTTACTCAACTCACAGTACAAGAGGTCTGATAAATGCTGACAAGGGGAAACAACTGCTGGGTGAAGCACGGATGGCGCTTCTTCTGATCATACTCATACTTTCCCTATTTCTATCAACGGGGATGATAGATTTAGGTTGGATCAGTACAAGAATTTGAGTCTTCAGCTGCATCAACTATGGGGCTTCCATAAGATATTCAAGCCCGGGGAGCACCGCCTGGTATTCAAACAGATTTAGTTCAGAAATTCTCAAACTTTTGTGTTCTAGGCAACAGCCGTTGATACTCTAGTTTTCACGTCGCTAATTGATCTACTAGGAATCTGTCATCGCAAACATAGCCAAGGTACATTTGGCATGGATTTGATATCAGGAGGGCACGCCTGATTGGCTTCTGGCATGAAATAGTTGGCACTTATAATGTGACACACATATACAACAAATGTCATTCTGACAACAAATCATAACACAGACTCCTGTTTACTCTGAAGCAAGCCATAACAGCATACTGCGCATTCTGAAATACACAGCTCATTTCTGACATACGGATGTCAATGACTGAACTTGCAGAAGTTGAAACACACTTAGATGCTCAAATTTTTCTTTGCTTCACAATCGAGACTCCATATAGGCTTCAATAGTCTTGGTTTTATGGTTCTCAATCATGACTTGGTGAACCCGGGGTTTATGAAAGAACAAAATCGTTTTAAAAACAAATGGTAGTGAATGGCACAGCACTCTGAGCACAAAACTGATTTATTTTTGAATATTGAGAAGAGTTTCGACGAGTATTGAGCTACGATAGAACAAATTTGTCAGGACCAAGATCAATAACGAAAACAAAGGTAAACCCAAGACAACATAGAGTAACTCGTAAACGACCAAAGCAAGAATCGAGACAAAAGCAAAAGACTGACACATATAGACTGCACAGGGAGCTATCTCTAGTATTGTTTCCCACTCTTTTTATTTGTGATCTCTAGCATCGGCTCTCCAACTCTGATTTCTTTTCTAAAAAGCTTTTCTCACTTTTTTCTCTCTAATGCAATGATCTATTTCCATTTCATTTTTACTCCTCCTCTGTGTTGATGGATAACAAGACGTTGCGGGCTTGACACCTAGCATTCTCTAGATCTTTTTCTGCTCACAACATGAATTTTCTTCACAATGGGGTTGTCACAACTAGGTGTGTAGCAATTGCTACTTGACATGTTGATTGATGCTTCTGTTGGAGTTTGGACATTGATAATAGTGTCCAGATAGGAGTGCAAAATCTAATCCATTGACAGTTCGTGTTCGCATTGGTTGATATCGTGGCAGCTTGGACGATGAGAAGGAGGGAAGGGGAGAAAGAGGAAGGAGGAGAAAGGAAAGGGGAGAAGGGGGGGAAAAAGAAGGGGGGGAGGGGAGGGGGGGGGAGGAGTGTAGGGAAAGAGGAGGAGAGGAGGGGGGAGAGAGAGAGGGGGGTAAAAGGAAGAAGGGAAGGGAAAAAGGGAGAGAAAGAGAGGAGAGACGCTTTTCAGCCCTTATGACAGTACTGTGCCTTTTCTGGGAGGTACGGTGCCTTTGTTTGGCAAGTATGTTGAAATGGGGGAGAAAGACAGGAACTGCTCAATGTGCCCTAGTTATCATTTTGACCAATTTTTTTGTTTACGGTTTTCATTAAACAATTTGACCAAAAGAAAGATTAGATTAACATACGTTGTTCAATTTTCTGATTCAAAAATCATGCAAGTCGGCTATGGACACTGAAAATTTTTCAACTTTATTTGGGTCCAAGAGAAATGGTTCTCAGTCTTGAAAAAATGGTAATAGTTTTCGAGAAAATTATCACACTGAGTAAAAAAAAATCTCAAAAACTGTTGTTTGTGCAAACGGCACTGCTCACACCAACACAGAACTTACTCTTTTGAGATGCCAACCCGTGTCATAACATGGAAAATTGCCTTGTTCGAAGACACCTGCATCAGCAACGGAAAGTGTGCCCCTTGTTTTGAATGAGACTTAATGGGCGAAGAAAGTTGCCCCTTGCTGAATAGTGCACACTGCTGCTGTGAGAAGTTCTCATGAGTGATTGATCACAAGAATCTCGGTTAAGAGGAAGACATGATGATCAGAAGCATAACATGGACCAATCGAATTTGGAAGGTTTATTGGTGGACTCGAGAAAGTTGCTACGTTCGCCAAACATGAATAAAGCCTTAAGTAGTTCGGGTTAAGGTACACTCATTATGTAGTTACGCCTCACCTTTTGTTGCTTAACTTTTGCCAAGGCACCGCTTTGGGTTTTAGACTGCGAGCTTTGTTTTCTTTCTTTTCATTTTTTTTCTTTTTTTCTTTTTCAACTTTCTTTTTTTTTCTTTTCTTTGCATTTTTTTTTTTTATTTGATTCTTTTCTTCTTTTTCTTGCTCTAACTTTGGCTGGGTCGCGCTTTTTCGGGATTATTTCGGCCCCAGCGTAGCCTCTCAAGGGTAAAATGTACTGTCCCATGGTCAAATTTTGATTTGAGATTGTGATAGCGATCTAAAGTCAAGAGAGTGGCTGTTGTCGCTGATGAATGTAGGCAGTCATCCAATGGGCTGAATTTGCCTAGTGATTGTGGTAGGTCAATTGTCCTTCAGAGCAGTACTGTTTTTCTTTCCTCGCTTCTGGGATTTGTGCATTCTTGGCCCTATAGGGGAAACGCAACATATCAGTTTGCAAGTCCTGGGTATCAGGCCTACGGGCATTTAGTTTTGAGAATCAGTTATATCTACGGTATCAAATTCAGGTTTGGCGGCAGTAATTTGCGCGGACAGTGATCAGTAGTAGAAGTACAGTTATTCAGCTATGCCTGTATCTTTCTGATTGGGCTAAAATGCTACCTGTTTCTCTTTTCAAGGTTTAGAGACTTAGTTCAGAATAGCCAGTGTTCTCCTTCGCTGAGGTAAGGCAGACATCGGATCCATCAGTCACCCAGTCACATCACCTCCGTTCAGTTCAGCGGACTTATGATGACACAAAATTCAGAGGAAATTGTGGTTATGGCAGCCGCGTTAAACAGGAATCATCTTGCAGAGTGAGATCGACGTTGAAATACCACACCCGCCCAGGTCGCCTACTGCACACCCGATTTGGGAACCCAGTTGTTTCAAGCCGTGAAGCCACCACATTTGAGTTGATGGGATGATTGGTAACCTTCAGAGGTCTGTGGCCGATCTCGCCTATGGAATGTCAGCTCCGCCACCAACCACATCGTATGCCGGGAACTTTATGCCGGAGGAGCCCTCGCTACTAAGGTGAATTGAATTGAGCTCAGCTAACCAGAAGCTGTCTCAAGCTTCGGCAATGACATGTCGATGACAACAAGGCTCCGCTCGATCAAGCAACCCAAACCTTCCCCAAGCTGAGTCTAGTGGAAAGAAAAGATAAAGGTAGACACTGATCCCTAGAACAACTTCAGCAAGTTGTTGAGGCTTTAAAAGCCGAGGGGTTGAATAAACAGCAAATACTCGCGGTTGTGACTAAGATGTGGATGACATCTTCCCCACTCGACCGAGAGCAGTTCAAAGCAGAGGAAAAATTGGGATGGGGACCGTGGTACCAGAACCGTTCCTTCCATCCTAACCTTGCACCTGGAAAAGATCAGAGAGCCAAGACAGCAACCTGTCGACCCTTTTGCTAGTATGCCCAGCAAAAGTTCGCAGACTTCGAAGTATTGCCCCGAGGTCGCAGGGTCTTTTACGCCCTCTATATGTCTTTGTTCTAAGGCACTTCGAATCCTCATTGAAAAGGGGCATCTAAAACCCCTCGAGCCTCGGCCCTACCTAGTCGTCTTCCAGCCCGATCACGACGCTACCTAGTACTGTGCGTACCATCAACAGACTAGTCACGCCACCGATAATTGTTTCCGACTTCACCATGAAGTACAGGATCAGTTTGATAATGGGGTCGTTCTTCATCGAGCTCAGCAAAGTCTGTCAGTGCTAGATTGGTGGACTTCGAGGATAATACAAGTAGAGTGATCAGGGGTTGGACCACCTGCGGGCAGCGCTCGATTTATTCGGATGTGGCGTTGGCACGCACTATTTTAAGCATTTGCGAATGCTGGTTTTTGTAATTCTAGCTTGGGTGTTGAGTCAGTTCTATGGTTTTGTTTTGAGTCTATCTCATTGTTTTGAGTCAGTCTTTTTTTGCTTAAAGAGTCTGTTTGCTGTTTTTGAGTCAGTCTTTTCGTATTGAGTCAGTTGGGCCTGTCTCGTTGTATCGAGTCAGTCCTGTTGTATAGGAGTCGAGTGATTCCGGGAGAGTTACCTCGGATATCACTATTTTGTTTTGTGTTTGTCTTTTCGGCTTTCTTTTGAGTCTGTTTCTGCCTGGAGCCAGTTACACCAACAAATTTGAATGAAACAGCAGTAATTTTCACACTCTTGTGGCTTGCTTCTGCCTCGTGTCAGTTGTGCCAGGAGTCCGATTGAAACGACAGTGCATTTCACCTGCTTTTCTGTGCTTTTAGTCATTGCATTGACCTAAGTTTTTTCAAAACTGTTTTTGAACATTGTGATGAAAACGAAGAGGAAGGAATTCCCGAGAATTTGCAAAAATTTGATCAATTGAGAGAAAAGAAAGGCATGCTAAGCCCTTAATGAATGAAATCATGCTTGTTAGTGTGAGTACTAAGAAGGATCCTGGCTTGATCCAGATTGGTTCTGCATTGTCTTCGGCGTGAGCGACTAGTCGCCTTTCTTAAAAAAATTAAAAAAAAAATGTTTTGCGCGGTCCTGCGAAGACCTATGTGGAAATCGCTCTTGAGATTGTGCGCTCTCAGCCTCGAGACTCGACCCTCTTCATTCTCAAACCTTGAACTTAGATTCAGATGTTCAATGGTCAATCATGATATAAAGCCTGTGTGGCCATACTTGAAGTAGCCCATGAATTAGGGGCAAGAAAGGCAGATCAGGAAGGTTAGACGTCGTCAAAAAGAAGCTTGCAAAGCTAGATCAAAAGCACCCCTCGAACTAGGGGCAAAAATATCAGATGTGCCTCGAAGAGCCAAAGATGGATCATTATGCAAATCAATGAATGACTTGGC
>NW_021024664.1:6400-25206 GCF_004153795.1 Camellia sinensis
TCTCTCTCTCTCTCTCTCTCTCTCTCTCTCTCTCTTCTCCTCTGATGTCGTTGCCTCCTCTGATGCCACCACCATCTCCTCTACTTCTTATGCCACCACCATCACTATTGCCACCGTGGCTGATGCAGAATATGCAGAGTTGTAGGTATTTAGGCATAGAAGCCTTTTGCCTTTGCTATCTCTCTCTCTCTCTCTCTATGGCCTCTAATATCGTGACCAAAAAGGCTTTGGAATCGTCTCCATCCACCAAAACATCCTCAAATCCATCACCGCCATTGGACTCATTTCCGAAATCTTCTGTTAGGAAACCAATTATATTAGGAAGTCTATTTCTTTTCAATTACTATCTAATCAATTTAGGTAGTTTAATCAATTTAGGAAGTCTAATTATATTAGGAAGTCTATGTTATTTTTTTTTATATAAAGATGCTTATTGTAATGGTTTTGAGGAGATTGAATAATATTAAGAGTTTAGGTGGCTAATCTGCAATTCAAAGGATTGTTGGTGGCTGATCCCCAATCAAAGGATTAAATTTAGGGTCCAGGATCGGTTAGACTTATTTATTTTGATGATTTATTTAATTATGTTTTAATTTATTTGAAAGAGAAAAATAGAATCTAAAATTAATTTTGATGATTTATTTGAAAGAGAAAAATAGAATCAAAATTTATTTTGATGATTTATTTGAAAGAGAAAAATAGAATCAAAATTTATTTTGTTCCATTATTTCTCACCTAAACCTTTATCCTAAATATTGTTAGAATGTATTTAATATTTGATTAAATCAGGAGTTCAAACAGCCCAAAACAAAGGTTCAAACAGCGTAGCACAGCAGTAGGCCAAAAGGTTCAAAAGATTCAAGTGAAAAATATTCAAATTAGTAATGATGGAAGTACAATGGCTATAAACGGCTATAAATGTTCAAAAGACCAAAAGGTTCAAGAGATTCAAGTGGAAGATATTCAAATTTGTAATGATAGAAGTACAACAGGTATAAATGGCTATAAATTCAAATGACTACAACGGTTATAAATGGCTATAAATTCAAATGAATACAACGGCTATAAACGGTTATAAATTCAAATGAATACAACGGCTATAAATGGCTATAATTTTTATTATATATACCAAAGCCTCTAATGTAAACAAGTTACAACAAAAAACCTGAAAATATTCTTGATCTATAATCACTCACATCTATTCTAAAAAATTATACACTGAGCCTTATAGTTTTAAGCCCATCTTTCCTGTGTGAGATTTACAGAAAAATCAAAGTTTCATTTTATATATCTATCTTTGAGAAATATTTATTGTAAGCTTTCTTTGAAAGAAAAAATATCATTTCATATTGTAAAAGTGTTGCAAACACTGTGTTTTTGAAATCTTGAGAGTGATTGTGGATCACCTAAGATTTGCAACGGCTTGGGCTTGTGAAGTGTGACAACCTTCACTCCCGTTTACTGATAACACCACTGATTACTGCTAAACTGAGACTGATTATGATAAGTAATTGAATTAATTGAAATTTTGAGCTAATTGATTGAGTGTGTTAATTTAAATGCATGTCTATCTGTCTGACTTTTAAATTATCTGTTCATATGTTATGTTTTAAACTGCAAATTGAAAGCCTTATCAGCGGCCGAATCTGGAAATGATTAGTGTTATGTGTTGACTAGAATTTATGTGATTTTATGGTATATTTAATTGAAAATTGATTTGGTATGATTAATTTCGATTAAATAAGCTAAATTATCAAAGTTGGACTTATTTACAAGAATGCCACTTAGTGGATAATTCCATGAGCCATTTGTTTGATTTCTTTATGTTAGCTTTATCACATTTCCTCAGCCATTTGAGTCCAAACCGACTAGAGAGAGAGGGACTTAGGAGAGAATTGTTTTCATCTTGTTTTTGCTTGGAGTCTTGAAGAATTGAAGAGAGAATTGGCAAATTGAATTTCTAGACTTGGAATTGGAGACCTAAGGTAGGACATTTACCTTCTTGTTTATGAATTCAAGTTAGTTCTTGCATGGCTCATGGTAAATAGGAGCCTAAGGTCATAAATTGGTCATAAATTGTTGAATTGAAGCTTAAATCATGCATGCATGTGCATCTCTTGAAGTATAGAGTTGTTTTCATGGAAATTATTGCATGCATGTCCATATTTGGGTTATAGTCCATGAATTCATCATGTTTGGGAGTGAATTAACTCATTTGATCATGCTTTGGAAGCTTTGAAGTTTGATTAAATTCATGCATGGGTTGAATTTGCATTGTTCTTTATGTTCTTGAAGTTTATTTGAAAATGGTGTTTAATTGACTCACCATTGGGCTTTGATTTTACAAATTGATCTTCAAAACATGTTATATTATGGTTTTAAAGTGTTTTTCCAGAAAATGAGCCCAAGAGGTTGAGTTTTGATGCATTAAAGTTGAGTTTTGAGCTTGAGGTTCAAATCTGGAAATTCCAGATTTTGGACTCACGCTCGAGCGAGGAACTCCACGCTCGAGCATACGTCTTGTGTTCATGCAGTCCGCTCGAGCGAGGAAATTGGCGCTCGAGCGTGAAATGCGTGTATCTAGTACTTTGCATGTGTTTACAGTCTGCTCGAGCGAGGACTTGTGCCTCACGCTCGAGCGTGGATCGAGCGCCCGTCGAGCGTGATTTTTGTGCATCCAGTATTTTTACTGTAGCTTATAGTCCGCTCAAGCGACGAAAGTCACGCTCGAGCGGAGCTCATTTGTCTGCATGTTCGCTCAAGCATAGAAAGCAACGCTCGAGCGAGACCCCTGTTTTCTGAAAATTTTGAAAAGTGTTTTAAAGTGCATCTTTGCATCCTCATTCCATCTTAGGCACTCCTAGGCCTAGTTTAAGGCATCTTAATGAGGATATTGATGTAGAACCACACCGAGGCAAATTAGGGATTAAGTTATTATTTTCCCAACTGTGTAGCTTAGTGTGTGTTCGTTCCGTAACTGTGTAGGGTTGGCATCCGAGGACGCTCTAGCTGCTTATAGCCTAGTGCTCTGTGAGTAACTATGTTGTAAAGATATGTTCAATTGAGATTATTTTTTAAACAAATGGCTGTACTGCTTTATGAAATGACACTGTTTACTGAATGAATGTTTGTCATATTTGTGAACTGTATTCGTGGCATCCATAGCAATTTACTGTTACTGAACTGCTACTACTACTGTTACAGAGATCTCTGTCGGTTCCCATGTTTGGGACCACTACTGTTTACTGATATGATGGCCATCATTGACTGCTTGGTCTGTTAAGACCTACTGTACTGTTTTGCTATTGGATGTACCACATATGACTATTATAGTTTCTGAATGACTGTTATGGCATGAATTATGAGCCACAAACTGAATGACTGATATACTGATAAATGACTGTTTTCAATACTGAAAGGACATTCATTCTTAACCTTTTTACGCATACGTTATTCACTTGGCTTTAGCTTACTATTTGTATATATATGTAGGTGTTCAGGTACCGGACCAGAGTTAGGAGCATCGGATTAGCTCTTGTTCTGTCAAGCCAACCATCGTGCCTCACCTTGAGGTTCCAAGTACTGCCAAGCTAAGGCTGCTTTTGGGGTGTCTCAGATTCACCCTATTTGTCTCTGTTATGTATAGACTGTATAGACTGTTGCTGTACTGTTAATTAGGGATTTGGTCCCTAACCTGAATACCTGTAATTGATGTATGTACATGCTATTATGGTTTGAATGTGTATATGTATGAAAAGTCTTTTTGCATACAGACTGTCATAGCTCATTGGATATTTTTTATTACTGTTTTGGCTTCCGCCAGACCCTGTACTCTGTTTTATTGTATTACTGTTAAGAAGGCCTTTGGTAATCACGGATTACTGGCCGGTTACGGTACTAAACCCATAGGGGCGGGTTTGGGTCGTAACAGAGTGGTATCAGAGCGATATTAAACCACGAGTTATTCCGCACACACGTGTCCAAATGAGCTATAGGATGTCTTAGAAAAGTAAATAGGGCATTGCATGAGCATGAAAAGTGTATGTGGCCATGATATGAATATCTGTGCTAATGTGCTATTGTGTTTAAGTATGCAACTGCCTATGTTTATTATTGCTATAATTGTCTATAGTGAAATGGATAATGCAAGAACTACTGATGAAACTGAATCATCTGAGGCCAGAATGGCAAGGCTAGAGAGAACAGTTGAAATGTTGACTGAGGCCTTGAGGCTGCAACAACAGAATCAACAGCCCCCACCTCCTCCAGTATAGCCAGAGCCACCTGTTAATGACGATATAATAGCTCTGACACAGAAGTTTAGCAAGATGAAACCGTCATCCTTTCATGGAGGCCTTGAACCCTTAAAGGCCAAAGCATGGGTGCTAAAAATTGAAAAATTATTCGAAGTGTTTCCATGTTCTGAAGCACACAAAGTCCTATTGGCTACCTTTACTTTGCAAGAGGAAGCTAGACGGTGGTGGATGCTTGTCCGTGACACCGACACTGTCATGAATTGGGCTCAGTTTAAGGGAGCCTTCTTTGAAAAATACTTTCCTCAATGTGTCAAGGACCGCAAAGTGACTGAGCTTGAACAGTTGAGACAAGGTACCATGTCCGTGGCTGAGTATGAGTCAAAGTTTATTGAACTTGCCCGATATGCACCACACATGGTGGAAACTGACTACAAGAAGGCCAGGAAGTTTGAAGACGGCCTTAATGTGGAAATTCTTGACAGAATTAATGTTTTGAAACTGCTTAAGTATGTGGATGTTCTTGACCGAGCAATAATGGCTAAGTCGAACATCGAGGCATTGAAACATACTGAAACACCAGCGTCTGAATGGCATGGTAAGAGACGAGGTTTTAAATTTAAGAAAGGCCGGAACAGTTCGTTGAACAAAAAGCAGAATACAGGGTCAACAACCAGTTCTAGTCAAGGAAACCGTTTTATACCGCCCTGTTCCAAATGTGGTAAGAATCATAAGGGGGTTTGTTATAAACTTTCAAGTGCTTGTTACAGTTGTGGCAAGGTGGGCCACATGGTCAAGGATTGCCCTTCTGCTCCTCAAGGAAATAGTAAAGCTGCACCAAGCGCCACAGCATCAACCCGAAACCCAACCCCAAAGCTACTGGAAAAGAGCCTATGAGGCAAGGCCGAGTGTTCGCACTCGTATCGGGAGATGTACAGAATACCGAGACCGTTGTGTCAGGTATACTCTCAATTTGTGCTCAAAATGCATATGTTTTGATTGATTTGGGGTCTACACATTCATATGTATCGCATGCTTTTTCGCGCAAATTGAATAGACCATTGGAACCATGAACTATCTGTTAGTTGTATCTTCACCTGTTGGGGGATCCATGACTTGTACTTATATGTACCCTGCATGTGAAATTATTGTTGGAGATGTTCATCTGTATATTGATTTACTGCCATTGAATATAGATCATTTTGATGTGATATTGGGAATGGACTGGCTAACGAAATATCATGCTACCATAGACTGTGTAACAAAATAAGTTGTTTTCCATCCACCCGGACTACCTGAATTTGTGTTTAACGGAGTTGGAGTAGTATCTCCCCCATACCTGATTTCATCCCTGAAAGCTTTTAAATTGATTAGAAAATGGTGTAAAGGGTATCTATGTTCTGTATTGACTGTACCTACTGATGATAAAACTAATGTGGACAGTATTCCTATAGTCAGAGAATTCCCAGATGTTTTCCCAGATGATCTGCCAGGGGATTTGATTGATAGGGAGATTGGGTTCACCATTGATGTGATTCCGGGTACACAGCCTGCATCTAAAGCTTCGTACAGAATGGCACCTACCGAATTGAAAGAGTTGAAAGTTCAGCTGCAAGAACTGTTACATAAGAAGTTCATCAGGCCCAGTACTTCACCGTGGGGCGCGCCGGTCTTATTTGTGAAAAAGAAAGACGGCTCACTAAGACTCTACATTGACTACCGTGAACTAAACAAGGTAACAGTGAAAAATAAATATCCATTACCTCGCATTGATGATTTATTTGACCAGTTACAGGGTGCCCACGTGTTCTCCAAAATTGACCTTAGATCTAGATACCACCAGTTGAAAGTCAAGATAGGGGACATTGAAAAGACTGCATTTCGAACAAGGTATGGACATTATGAATTCTTAGTTATGCCTTTAGGAGTTGCTAATGCACCAGCTGCATTTATGGACCTTATGAACTGACTTTTTAAACCATTCCTCGATGACTTTATTGTTGTATTCATAGATGGTATTTTAATTTATTCCAAAAGCACGGAGGAACATGAACATCATTTAAGAATTGCTTCCCTACAGACCCTAAGAGAACAGAAACTTTATGCAAAACTGACTAAATGTGAATTTTGGCTTGACATTGTTATGTTTTTGGGGCATGTGATCAGTAAGAATGGAATTTCATTTGATCCACAGAAAATTGAAGCAGTAGTGAGTTGGCCTAGACCGACAAATGTCATCGAAGTCCGAAGTTTTCTAGGCTTAGCTAGGTATTACAGAAGGTTTGTCAAAGATTTCTCCAAAATTGCCCTACCACTGACGCAGTTGACTCAAAGGGGATATCATTTGACTAGACCGACCAGAGGGAATAAACTTTTCAAGAGTTGAAGACTCGACTTGTGACTGCACCGATTCTTACCCTACCCTTAGGTACAGATGGTTATACTATATTTAGTGATGCTTCTCATAAGGGTTTGGGATGTGTTTTAATGCAGAATGGGAAAGTTATTGCGTATGCTTTCCGACAACTGAGACCGCATAAAAAGAACTACCCGACCCATGATTTGGAACTTGCCGCAGTGGTATTTGTATTGAAAATCTGCCGTCACTATCTTTATGGGGCTACATGTGAGGTATACACAGACCACAAGAGTTTAAAGTATTTCTTCACATTGAAAGAACTGAACATGAGGCAGCGGAGATGGTTAGAACTGATTAAAGACTATGATTTGCAAATTTTGTACCATCCCGGGAAAGCTAATACCGTTGCCGATGCATTGAGTCAGAAATCGATTAGGAATTTAGCCTGTTTACTCACTGGACAGAAAGAGTTGCTATGTGACCTTGAAAAATTTGGAATTGAGATTGTTTTGCGTGAACAAGGTGGAATCTTAGCTGCTATTTCTGCTCAACCGGCATTGATTGAAGAGATTAAAGAGAAACAACAACAAGATGACTTTTTGAAGAAGATCATCGAAGAACGAGAGTCTAAACCGAGGTCGGATTTCAAATTTGAGAATAATGTGTTGAAATTTCAGGAAAGATTGTGTGTACCAAGTGATTTTAAACTGAAAAGAAGAATTCTGCAAGAAGGCCACAATTTAAAACTGTCTATCCATCCAGGAAATACAAAAATGTACCAAAACTTGAAACTGAATTTCTAGTGGCCGGGAATGAAGAAACAGATTGCTGATTTTGTATCAAAATGTCTTCATTGCTAACAAGTTAAAGCCGAACATCAACGACCTGCAGGTTTACTGCAACCCTTACCGATACCGGAGTGGAAATGGGAACATATCACTATGGATTTTATTGTTGGTTTACCTCGCTCCAGTAAAGGTATGGATTCAATTTGGGTTATTGTTGATAGACTGACTAAATCTGCTCATTTCTTACCTGTCAAAATAATTTATAATGCGGACAAATTGGCTGTAATCTATATTGATGAGATTGTTAGATTGCATGGAGTGCCTGTGTCCATTGTTTCTGATAGGGACTCGAAGTTTACATCGAGATTTTGGCAAAGTTTGCAGACAACACTGGGTACTGAACTGAGACTGAGTAGTGCATACCATCCTCAGACAGATGGTCAGTCAGAAAGAACCATCCAGACTCTGGAGGATTTACTGAGAATGTGTGTTCTTGACTTCCAGGGAAATTGGAAAAGTCATCTACCGTTGGTTGAATTTGCCTACAACAACAGTTTTCATTCAAGCATTGGTATGGCGCCTTTCGAGGCTTTGTATGGCAGAAAATGTTGATCTCCGATTTGCTGGGCAGAACTTGGAGATGGGCCTTTGCTTGGGCCCGAGATTGTACAGGAAACTACAGAAAAGGTGAAACTAATTCAACAAAGACTAAAAACTGCACAAAGCCGACAGAAAAGTTATGCGGATGTCCGAAGACGAGACAGAGAGTATGAAGTAGGTGATCATGTTTTTGTAAAAGTAACACCGATGAAGGGCCAGACTCGCTTTGGAGTCAAGGGTAAGCTAGTGCTGAGATATGTCAGACCGTATGAGATTATTGAAAGGATTAATCCGGTGGCATATCAAGTAGCGCTTCCTCCTGAAATGGAGCATATGCATAACATGTTTCACATTTCAATGTTGAGGGAATACCTTCGGGATCCCTTCCATGTGATTGAGCCTACCCGTGTAGTGCTAAGTGATGATTACACTTATGAAGAATGGCCTATTCAGATTGTAAACAAACGGATCAAGAAGTTGAGAAATAAAGAGATACCGTTAGTGAAAGTTGATTGGCAAAACCATGGTGGCATGTATGCCACTTGGAAAAGGGAAGATGATATGACGAAGAGATATCCTGAACTGTTCCCTCTGAATCCGGTATTCTTCCAAAATGAAGGTAATTCGAGTTTGAAGGACCAAACTCTTTATAAGGAGCGGAGACTGTGACAACCCTCACTACTGTTTACTGATAACACCACTGATTACTGCTAAACTGAGACTAATTCTGATAAGTAATTGAATTGATTAAAATTCTGAGCTAATTGATTGAGTGTGTTAGTTTAAATGCATGTCTATCTGTCTGACTGTTAAATTATCTGTTCATATGTTATGTTTTAAACTGTAAATTGAAGGCCTTATCGACAGCCGAATCTGGAAATGATTAGTGTTATGTGTTGACTAGAATTTATGTGATTTTATGGTATATTTAATTGAAAATTGATTTGGTATGATTAATTTCGATTAAATAAGCTAAATTATCAAAGTTGGACTTATTTACAAGAATGCCACTTAGTGGACAATTCCATGAGCCATTTGTTTGATTTCTTTATGTTAGCTTTATCACATTTCCTCAGCCATTTGAGTCCAAACCGACTAGAGAGAGAGGGACTTAGGAGAGAATTGTTTTCATCTTGTTTTTGCTTGGAGTCTTGAAGGATTGAAGAGAGAATTAGCAAATTGAATTTCTAGACTTGGAATTGAAGACCTAAGGTAGGACATTTACCTTCTTGTTTGTGAATTCAAGTTAGTTCTTGCATAGGAGCCTAAGGTCATAAATTGGTCATAAATTGTTGAATTGAAGCTTAAATCATGCATGCATGTGCATCTCTTAAAGTATAGAGTTGTTTTCATGGAAATTATTGCATGCATGTCCATATTTGGGTTATAGTCCATGAATTCATCATGTTTGAGAGTGAATTAACTCATTTGATCATGCTTTGGAAGCTTTGAAGTTGATTAAATTCATGCATGGGTTGAATTTGCATTGTTCTTCATGTTCTTGAAGTTTATTTGAAAATGGTGTTTAATTGACTCACCCTTGGGCTTTGATTTTACAAATTGATCTTCAAAACATATTATATTATGGGTTTAAAGTGTTTTTCCAGAAAATTGGCCCAAGAGGTTGAGTTTTGATGCATTAAAGTTGAGTTTTGAGCTTGAGGTTCAAATCTGGAAATTCTAGATTTTAGACTCACGCTCGAGCGAGGAACTCCACGCTCGAGCATACGCTCTGTGTTCATGCAGTCCGCTCGAGCGAGGAAATTGGCGCTCGAGCGTGAAATGCGTGTATCCAGTACTTTGCATGTGTTTATAGTCCGCTCGAGCGAGAGAGTTCATGCTCGAGCGAGGACTTGTGCCTCACGCTTGAGCGTGGATCGAGCGCCCGTCGAGCGTGATTTTTGTGCATCCAGTATTTTTACTGTAGCGTACAGTCCGCTCGAGCAATGGAAGTCACGCTCGAGCGGAGCTCATTTGTCTGCATGTCCGCTTGAGCGTAGAAAGCCACGCTCGAGCGAGACCCCTGTTTTCTGAAAATTCTGAAACGTGTTTTAAAGTGCATCTTTGCATCCTCATTCCATCCTAGGCACTCCTAGGCCTAGTTTAAGTCATCTTAATGAGGATATTGATGTTGAACCACACCGAGGCAAATTAGGGATTTAGTTATTATTTTTCCAACTGTGTAGCTTAGTGTGTGTTCGTTCCGTAACTGTGTAGGGTTGGTATCCAAGGATGCTCTAGCTGCTTATAGCCCAGTGCTCTGTGAGTAACTATGTTGTAAAGATATGTTCAATTGAGATTATTTTCTGAACAAATGACTGTACTGCTTTATGAAATGACACTGTTTACTGAATGAATGTTTGTCCTATTTGTGAACTGTATTCGTGGCATCCATAACAATTTACTGTTACTGAACTGTTACTGCTACTGTTACAGAGATCTCTGTCGGTTCCCATGGTTAGAACCACTATTGTTTACTGATATGATGGCCATCATTGACTGCTTGGTCTGTTAAGACCTACTGTACTATTTTGCTATTGGATGTACCGCATATGACTATTATAGTTTCTGAATGATTGTTATGGCATGAATTATGAGCCACAAACTGAATGACTGATATACTGATAAATGACTATTTTCAATACTAAAAGGACATTCATTCTTAACCTCTTTACGCATATGTTATTCACTGGGCTTTAGCTTACTGTTTATATATATATATGTAGGTGTTCAGGCACCGGATCGGAGTTAGGAGCATCGGATTAGCTCTTGTTCTGTCAAGTCAACCATCGTGCCTCACCTTGAGGTTCCAAGGGTTGCCAAGCTAAGGCTGCTTTTGGGGTGTCTCAGATTCACCCTATCTGTCTCTGTTATGTATAGACTGTATAGACTGTTACTGTACTGTTAATTAGGGATTTGGTCCCTAACCTGAATACCTGTAATTGATGTATGTACATACTGTTATGGTTTGAATGTGTATATGTATGAAAAGTCTTTTTGCATACAGACTGTCACAGCTCGTTGGACATCTTTTATTACTGTTTTGGCTTCCGTCAGCCCGGTACTCTGTTTTTTTGTTATTACTGTTACACAGGCCTTTGGTAATCACGGATTACTGGCCGGTTACGGTGTTAAACCCATAGGGTCGGGTTTGGGTCGTGACATGAAGTCCGTGTAAAATCCGTGGAGGATTGGTCCATTTGTAAAGAGGTTGCTAGCACCCTTGTGAAGCTAGAAGATAGTGAAAAATCTCAAGTGAAACTTGAGGACTGAACGTAGGCCGAGTTGAAGCCGACCCACTATAAATTTGTTTGTGTCTCTCTCCCTTATCTCTTTATTTTATTTTAAATTGCCATAGCTATATTTCACATTTTTACTGTACTAAAATCATTAACTGACATAGTTGTTAAGACACTTGTTTTAATTATTTTTATTTCATTAATTATATTTATCTATTGTGCTAGTCATAATTTTTATTAGGGTATTATTAATTTTAATTGTAAAAACCTAATTCACCCCCTCTTAGGTTGTCTTTTGGGTAACAATTGGTATCAAAGTCTAGACTCTTGTTTTAGATTTAACCATCTAAGAGTTTCGATCCATGGCAATCTTAGCTGAAGGACAAGCCACAAATAGGCCACCATTGTTTGATGGAAACAACTATAGTCATTGGAAGGATAAGATGACCTTATACATACAAGCCACTGATTATGACATGTGGATTATTGTCACCAAAGGTCCAAAAATTCTTACCAACTTAGTAGACAATATTAGTGTACCTAAAACTGAAGATGAATGTGATTAGAGAGATCACAAATTATTGGATGTCAATGCTAAAGCCAAACTCACCCTTATTTGTGGATTAGACTCTAAGGAGTATAATCGAATTTCATGGTGTGATTCGGCAAAAGAAATTTGGAACAAACTTAAGGTAACGTATGAAGGTACAAACCAAGTGAAAGAATCTTATATTGATATGCTTGTTCATAGTTATGAATTGTTTAAAATGAACTCTAATGAATCTATTTCAAGTATGTTTACTAGATTTACTGAAATTGTAAACTCTTTGAAATTTATTGGCAAAATTTATACTAACAGTGAGTTGGTAAGAAAAATTCTTAGGTGTCTACCAAAGAATTGGAAAGCAAAGGTCACTGCCATTATAGAAGCCAAAGTTCTCTTCACACTTGGATTAGATGAGCTTATGGGTTCCCTTATAACTCATGAGATCACCATGAAAGGACATGTGAATGTTGAAGACAAAAAGAAAAGTGGAATTGCATTCAAAGCATCATCAAATGAAGAAGAACATGAAAACTCCAGTGAGGATGAAAGCTATGCCATGTTTAGTAGAAATCTCAAAAAGCACTTCAAGAAAAACAATTATGGAGAAAGAAGACCTTTCAAAAATGAGTACAACAAAGATAAACAAGAAAGAACCTATTATTTGCTATGAGTGCAAAAATCCTGGACATATGAAGATGGATTGTCCAAAATTGAAAAATTATGGAAAAGACTACAGAAACAAGAAGGCCATGGTAGCAGCTTGGGGAGAAAGTGAAGATGTAAGCTCAAGTGATGAAATTGAAAATGAAGTAGCCAACTTGTGTCTCATGGCTCTTGAAGATGAAGACTCTACTCAAGATGAGGTAACTACTCTTTATGAACTTGAAAGTGCATTCCATGAACTAAAAGATGAATTTAGAAAAGTTTATGCCAAAAATAACCCGACCCTCATCTATGATTCTGGTATACTTTCAATTCCCTTATTCTGTATATTTATATGCTCATTGTGAAATTCCATGTGGAATTACGGTTAAGTAAGTGAATCCCATGTTTAAGGATGTCTATCTGTTGAACACGAAAAGTATCTGTTACATGTAGAATGCTTGAAGCAGAAATTGGAAGCCTTAGGGGCTTAATTATCTGAAATTGATTTTATATATGTGATCAGCGTATTTTTTAAGTAATATTAAATGTTTCTGTGAAATTTCAATTTGGGATGCTTAAACGATTATTTTCGTCCTATTCAACTTTTTCTTTTATAAAATATATAAGTGTATATGCTAGCTCTTTGACTTGGGACCCTTCTATCAATATTTCCTAAGAGAAAGAGAATTAGAGAGGAGGAGGGTTTGTGAGGGAGTTCATCAAGGAAGAAGATTGAGGAATTAGAGGGGTTATAAAGATTTCAATGTAAGGTATGTGTAATTCATTCTAATTGGTTCCTCTTTTTGATAATTAAGTAGAAAGTTCTTTATGTTATACAAGTTAGGGTTTATGTTGTGGAACAAGTATGTGGTGAATGATTAATGAGAATCATGTTTCTTGAGCTCATGTAGCTGAATGATCATGTGTGTATATATGTCTATGTATGTGAAGATGTGAATGTTATGAAGTTAAGTTGTGTTTGCGAGTTAAGATCAAAGGTCCAAATTGTATGAAGATTGATTTATGTTATAGCTCCTATTTACATGATGGTTGACCTGTGTTTTAACAATTAAAAGATCTATTTTGAGCTTCAAGAATACTTCCCAAAAACTGAGCTTTGTTGAAGCTTCGAACTGTTTTCTGCCCAGATCACCGCACGTGCGGGGTTCACTGTTGCACGTGCGAGAAGCACTGCTGCACGTGCGGGGCTCACAGCTGCACGTGCGGCCCAAGCTGCAAAAGCTTGTTCGCCCCGTTTTGCGTGCTTAACCCTCTAGTATTTTTGAAATAGGTGTTTGATGTCCCTAAGATGCCTATAAATTCATTCGAAGTAAACTGAAGTAGGAAAGGAACTAAGAAAGCAAAAGAACTAATGACTAAGTTATGTGTGTATACAGGGCACACTCCAGGAGGGGCAAGCACTCCGTTATAGCATTGTGAGTAGTAGTACGATAGTCGTACGTTCAATTATCGTTAATGATTCCTATGGTTAACATTCTGTTCCTTGCATGCAATCATGTTAACAGTATCGATTGGAAAATCTAAGGGCATTGTTGCGCAGTACATTTTATTGACTGTTGATAAAGAATACTAACATTATTTGCAAGATAGCTGTAGTGATTCATGGCGAACCAAGGGAACGTATAAGCATTATGGAACCATGGTATTCACGTATCCCTGATATTATTCAATCTGTACAATGTGCTTCAGGAATGTCCAGTTAGACTTAAGTCAACTATGTTAACATATATGAACGATCAAATAAAGGTGTATGCTTCTATGTGCTACTGATTAATAGATCAAGTGAACTACGCCGTTCTTAAGGAACAAAGAGAAATCATGGTCATTCTTGAAGAACGGATTTGAGTAAATATGAGACAGTTATAGGCTATCAAGGGTAGACACCTTCGAAGAATCAGAATAATTGGAAAGCTATGTGTATTCGTGTGAATTGGAAGTTATTCAGAAACCACAACATAAGGGCAAACGTTTAACATTTTTATGTAACCCTCGTGAGAATGTGAATTATTCTATCTTTATTAAGCGTACGATAATAACATGATATGACAAGAAATGCTCCATTTTCTAACATGTTACGTTTGACTCACTAAAAGATTGCTCATTCATATAAAGGTATTCAAGACATCCTTAGCACAAGGCCCTTACCCGGGGGTAATAATACCGTAGTTCACGTATGTTACAAGTTCACATATATTACCAGTTTACGTATGTTACAAGTTTAAGTCTGTTACAAGTTCAAGGATGTTACAGGTTTCCTTTATGGAACTAACAAGAATGCTTTATATTGATTTGTTAGCGCTATTGAAGTGCCAGGTATAATTAAGTATGAATTCTGATTTTTGTTATGATTCAAGCATAATGCATATGTATGAATTTGTTTCCGTTTATGATATGACATGATATGTATGGTTGGTCTGTAAAACCTGTTAATCACTGGTATGGAACAAAGTGCTACTTGGAACTAAGTGCTACATTGTGAGCCACCTCCAGAGTCCATGTGAGACACCTCTTGAGTCCATACATATATGAATTTGGCTTATAGCCAATCTGGGCCTATGGCCATTCAGTATGATCTATTAGGCCAGAGGCCATTCTGTATTTTCGGTATGGAGCAAAGTGCTGTACGGAACTAAGTGCTGCAATGCGAGTCACCTCTAGAATCCGTACGAGCCACCTCTTGAGTCCATACATATGTGCAAGTTATGAGGCCTATGGCCATTCTGTACAAGTTGTTATGATATGAAACAAAGTGCTACACGGAACTAAGTGCTACGATGTGAGTCACCTCTAGAATCCGTGTGAGACACCTCTTGAATTCATACAAATATGTTCAAGGGCTATATGCCAACATGTTTAAGGGCTTCATGCCATAAGTTCAAGGGCTATATGCCAACATGTTTAAAAGTTTAATGCTACTATATTCAAAGGCTTTATGCCACTCTGTTCAAGGGCTTCAAGCCATTATGTTTCAAGACAAGACTGGGCCTAAGGCCGCTATGAAATTAGTACATAATCAATTAACCTTATGCCCTCTTATTTATGTATGCATTGAAATGTATTATAATTCAAGTTGAATATTGAATTATTATGTACTATTAATCACTGAGCTTCGCTCACTTTGTGTTATATCTGTTCTGTAGGTAATCACTTTGGAAGTCCGTCTTAATCCTTGATGCTCACCCTTCAGTTGTCAACCTCAGTATGCCCAGGCTCCCAGATCAAACCCATGCATTTATGTGAAGTGTTGTTAAGATTTTGGCTTACACTTTAATTATTTACCTAAGGTTAAAATGTATGTATATGACCCATTTCTTTACCAAAATTCGGTCATGCGCTCCATTATGTGTATGGGTATGTATATAGATAGATGGCTCTCACGTATGTGATCCTGGCATGTTAGTTTTGGCTCAATAGATGTTATTCTACGTTACTTTCTAATATTCAATGCTTCCGTTCAGGCCCCATATGTTATGTATAACAGGTTAAGTGTCCGTTTCTGAATAGGTCATGCCCAAACTTTTAGGGGCAAGTTTGGGGTGTGACAGCAACTTTGGTGATGATGGACACGTGGCCTTAGGCACGAGTCAGGGTTTTCTAAATATCCCAAAAAAAAAAATATTTAGGTGGCGACTCTGTATCTGGCAAAGCAGTCTATGTTTGGCACTTCTTTATTAAAAATCGATTTTCCAAAACGATTTGCCGGATTTGGACTCTTTGGTGATTCACCAGTCTTGCATTGCACTTTGTGAGATTAGATTCTGAACCGTGACATGAGTCCGAACTGTAGTAGCTAAGAACAGCGATTCGCACCCTCGCGCGCAGAGCCGGAGTTCCGGGCAGTCTACAGGTACTTGTCACTTTCTTGGTAACTCATTAGTATCTTGGTTTAGCAAAAAGCAAAATTCTGTTGCTTTATCAACGGCCGAAGCTGAATATATAGCTTCCGGAAGTTGTTATGATCAAATACTTTGGATCAAACAACAATTGGAGGACTTTGATTTGCATTATGATCATATCCCTATTAAATGTGATAGTACTAGTGCCATCAATTTACGCAAAAATCCGGTTCAACACTCACGAACAAAACATATTGAAATTTGGCATCATGTTTTAAGATATCATGTTCAAAAAGGAGATATTGTACTTGAATTTGTAAACACCGACAAGCAATTGGCGGATATTTTCACAAAACCCCTAAGCGAGGATCGCTTCAATTTTATTAGTGGCGAGTTTGGAATGTCGATTTCTACTTAAAAAGTTTTGTTATGACTGTGAAACTTGAATTTTTGTTAAAATGATATATGTGTATTGTTACATTGATATGGAAACATTTATATCAGTTGAATGCTCTCAAGTCCTTCATACATTTATTCTCCTTAACAGTTTGCTATTTTCAATTGAGTAATTTTTTTTTGGGTTCTGCATCTTGAGGCAAAATTAACTTTGCATACATTGATTTTTTAAACCCTTATGGTATTTTTTTTTACATTACCATTACAGCAACACCAACGTCCCATTAAGTTTAATTTTTGCTGGTATTATTTTATTTTAATTTTTTTTTAATTTTCCTATTAAGCTTAATTTCTTTTATTTTTATTTTTTCTCATTATTATTTTTTGTTTGGGCTTAATTATTTTATTTTTTTTGCTTTTTAATTTCATTTTTCAGTACTTAAACATAAAAATAAAAACAAATCAAAATACAAATATTTACATAAAAAAAACAAAACACCCTTCATTTTTTTTTACGGCCACACGCCGATCAAAATAAACATAAAAAAAAACACCCTTCATTTTTTTTTACAGCCATACGCCGATCAAAATAAACATTAAAAAAAAATTCCTTCATTTTTTGGGGCCATACGCCGATCTTATTTACTCGCCTCTTCCATCATTTTCTTCTTCTTTTTATCACCTTGGGCGACCCTTGATGCCTTTGCCCCCATGCTTTCATCGAGAGCGACGACTCCTCGCTGACTATCAAAGGCTAAGAACGACGTTGCTTCAAATCGGGCCATGGAAGTGGTCTTTCGTTTAAGCTCTTTATTTTCGGCCTTCAGTGCGCCAATTTCTGCTCGCACATCCTTGTACATGCGTTGGAGCAGAGAGAGTTGGGCGTTGACCTGATGGAGCTCACTCGTCCTGTTTTGCAATTGGTGAGCCAATTTTGTGACTGTCATCACCGTCTCCATACAGGACGTCAGTGTAAAATGATTGGCTGCAATGTTTGATTGAGCTGCCATTATTTGCTCAATCGATATCATAGGAAGGTTGGGAAGAGTAGGAGCCGGGGCACTCGGCCCAGCAGCGCTTATAGGATCATTCAGGTCCGGAAAGAGAGTAAGCGGACGGGATGAGGCCATGTGGTCGCAGAACGAGGTGTAATCGCAAGGAGGGTAGTTTTTGGCAGCCTTTCTGCTTTGCTCAGTCTCTCTATTCTGTCTCTCGAGGAAGACGAAGATCGAAGAGAGTGATGAAGATGAGATAGAAGAGAGTGAGGTAAAGTAGAAGAAGCAGACGAGTGTGATTAAGAAGAAAGCTGAAGAGAAGAGGCTGACGAGAAGAAGACAAGGAGGGAGAAATAATCGAGGTGAGCGGCAATCGAGGAGGGCTGCTTTTGTCGGCCAATGAAGCAAAAACCAGGTCGCGTGGCAACCGCGTTTTGCGAAAACTAGAGAGACGCGGGAGAGTTGTATGGGTATGCATATATGTATATCTATGTTTTGATTATCTATTTTTTGATGCCATTTATCACTATCATTTTCCTCCTCCTCCTCCTTCAGATTCCGACCCATGATTTCCTTTTGATAATGTCATAGGGGGAAAGATTATATGATGTTACGTATTATGGTATTATTTTCAAATTATGGTATTATTTGAAAACTAATCTGATGATTATGTATTTATAATTTGATATCTTAGTCTCATATCATGTCTCCAATTAAAGCTTATTTATTACACATGTGCTAACTTTATATATTTAGAAATGAATTCAGGGAGTATGGCTTGAAGGGTAGCCTTTCTTACTCCCAAATCAAATCAAAACATCATTGTGTGCCATCATCAAAAAGAGGGAGATTGTTAGACTTATTTATTTTGATGATTTATTTAATTATGTTTTAATTTATTTGAAAGAGAAAAATAGAATCCAAAATTTATTTTGATGATTTATTTAATTATATTTTAATTTATTTAAATTTATTTTGTCCCATTATTTCTTTCCCTCCATGTTATTACTTAGCAAACAATTAGAAAAGGATAAAATAGCCTTTTGAACATTTATAAATTATTTTTTTAGTGTTGTTAATTTAAAATTATATATTAAATAAAAAAATTTAAATTATAAATTAAATTT